>JAJLRO010000037.1:0-131748 GCA_030566995.1 Sungouiella tsuchiyae
AATTGAACGGTTATGTCACTAAGTTGAATCACGTGACGTCGGTCAAAATTCCACATATGTATTGGACAGACGCATTAAATGCATTTCAACCATTTTGAAATTAAGGAAGAGAAATAGAACTAAGTCGATTTTTTTCATGTCTAATTTCAAGTTTTCAGTTTGATTCGAAGCACCCAAGAATGATTCCGCTCCACGTAAGATGCATGACGCGAGACTTTATCCCAGACTTTATAGCATGATACCTTAAATTTGCGAAACTTTTCAGTCCATTGTCATAATATGGGCCCAAATCAGATTGGATAGCTTTCTCCAATATTTTTAAAGATTCAATTCCTGATAAATGTCAAGAGGCTGGTCAGGTTCACATTGATAAATCGCACATTTCACTCTTTCACAGGCACGCAAAACCACTTTCTTGCTACCAAACTCTTCTTCTGGAATCGTATTCCGTTCCAATCAGTATTCAATTATCTTATCAGTGAATTTTGTTTATGAACCAAAAAGGTCTCCCCAGGAATCGAAGAAACTGAGAAAGAAAAAGGGAACAAAGAACCGCAGTGTCCCACCCCGGAAGCGTCCCAACGGCAAGCGCATCCCCTCGACACTGGGAAATGCAACAGGATATTGCCTGGGAAGTGATAGATCTCATAACAGAGGTATAACTACGTCGATTACATCAGCGGAAACCAAAAGTGAAAATCTACCTCATTCCCCAGTCATTCTTTAAAAAATCCCAGAAGCGCAACAATACTTCCTTCGGATATATTCTCGACCCGGTTATATATCATCGACAAAACCAACCCACCGCGACTTCTTACTATTGATCACCATATTCCCAAGGAGTGGGCAGACTCCCTCGCCCAAGGACCCCTACAACTAGGTGGAAGCTTCATTCCAAACCCCAAACCCTTCGCACAAAAACCCCGGACCAAAAAACGATGAACGAGACACAAGAAGAACTTATGTACCAGATCAAACTCTTTGCCCTTCGTCTAGACAAAGCCCAACACCTTTAATCTTATTAGAGAACTTTCGACCTCGTTGATATTCCAATGAGCGATCGCTTTCCTGTTTCTCACAAATCTCACATTTGATTACTCTGTACAATATAGAGCGTCTGCAAATTCTCCCTTTTCTCACTGAATGTCAGCAAAAACAAAGCCCAACATTGTCATGACTCCGAGAATCAAATATAAAGAAGACAGCAAAGTGACACGTCCACCTGCTGATTTCCACATTGCTTGCTGATAACCACAAATGTATCCGGCACGTATGGTAATTTCAGTGGTGTCGTTGGAGATAAAATTGTCAACCCCTCCACACTGAAAGTAGGTTGTATTTCCAATAGTTGTCTGGTTCATGAGCGCCATATTGTGTGATAATAAAGATGGTGTGTGTGCAGAAGCTGGTAAAAGCTGGTAAAATTGGTGATAAAACTGCTAAAGTTGGAGACTTTTCGTCCTGTTAAATTCTTGGCTGAAAATCTGAACCTTCTTATACTCCTGCCGCATGTATGAAAGGCCCCTTCCATAAGAGCGTAGGCAAGAAACTCTTATCTTTGCTGCACAGCGTTTTGAATGTGCACTATCGACACCGCATTTTTGACGTGCGTGGTCGACCAGACGCGCCACGGTTAAGTACCATATTCGTATGGTTGCTCGCACTTGTGCATATGTTACGGTTGGGAGAAACTTGAAATCGATAACCAGGACGAAGTAAAGCCGGAACACGAACCTGAGGAACTGTTGGAGGTAATAGATATTTAGCCAAAGCATTAGGTGAACATTTTTAATGAAAGAATCTAACAAAATCGAAAATGCGTGGAATGTGTCACCTGGGGCCTGGTTGATTTTGGGAAGTTGGTTGAACTTCAGGCGAGTTTCTGCGCAAGATGTGCGTTTGAGAAAATAAAATATCGATACGACTCTGGCTCTTTATTGAATCTCATTATTTCGAGCCAGGTTGTTCAGGAAATTGTTCGAGCTTTTTTTGACTGTTTCCCAGATACAAAAGGGTTAGAATCACCTCATGATCTTTTTTTTTTGGAAGCTTTCTTTGCCCGATTCCTTTTTTCTATCAAGGATTGACTTCTGAAAACATCATTTTTTCGTACAGAATGGCTCCCAGAACCATGATAAATAGCTGACAGTGGAATCTGGTGGTCTCCATGGTACCAAATTGGCGCTTGCGTATACGCGGGACAAAGTGATGGAGGTGCTCTGTATTCTCTTACCTACAGTTATTCTTACTCCTGGTCTATTACAGTGGGGCCAATCGATGGGGAGCAATCCTGTCGATAATTGGCGCACAATGGCAGGAAACAGTGCAACATGGAGATTCATTGACATGCAATATCCCATCACATGAGTTAGGCTCAGGTGCTATGGGGCAATGCTCAATATCGTGATGTTACCGTATGCAATGGGCAAAAAACAGTAAGTGAGTGGCTGTAGTACTACCATTTCAACACCCCAGCAGATTTGACTTAGGTACGGACACCGTTCACTTAGGTTGCTGCACTGTTGATGCCAGTGGATGCCATTAATGTTGCGAGTCTTCTCTGTTGTACAACCCAACGTCTATTTAGACTGATATTTGTTTGATTTTTTTGTTTATGTGGATGTGCACTTGCCTTCGATCTGGACATCCTCATCCAAATTTCGAACACAACTTTAACCTAGCTTAAGATGGATACTCGATCTTCCCTTGAATTAGTTGTCCGATTGGTATTAAGAGGCTGTGCTGATTATCTTCTCGGCAAGTGAACTATGCAACATCCATTTGGCGCCCTTGTTTCTAGCCACTTTCTAAATAAATGCTTCCAAGTGTTAAGCCATCGGTCATTAGTAACACGGTAAAGGCTCGTGCCATAAATTAAGAACTAAAGTGATTTGAATTTGTGAGTCAAAAGTTGCCTACGTCCCTTGTCAAATCTCACTTTCCACCGACGATGCATGAAAGAACGAGAACAGAAAAATCAGCGAGTGAATGTTGCGTCTTCATCGTATTTCGCTTTCCGAATTGTAACGATCTTTGGAATCGTGTGCACTGAGGCGGTTGACCTGAGCAATATGAATGGACCACTAGCATGTCTTGCTACAGATTTTGCTTTTTCAGTAGCCCTGGAAAATGGCCAACGGCGATGAAGTAATGTCTAGATGATTCTTGAACTGATCATGTGACACTACTATGATAGATGTCCCACCACTAGATTGGAATAGCTTAAGAGATTACAATCGAGGGCTGCGAAACGAAAATACTTGATTAATGATAGCGGAGCCCAAGCCGTCAAATATATTAAGCCGTGGTAGGGCCGTAAGATCGCACGGGTAGTGGAATAACTTACGGTTGACTGGCAATGGGAGCTACCTATCCTTGACGGATAGATTTTAGAGAAAATTAAATTAAAGAGTAAAAATTGGTGTTAAAAGTTTTTACGACGGGAATAATTTACCACAGAATACCTTGTCCAATCGAGCAAACATCTTCCACATTTACAGATGAAATGATGCAAGATGAAGCTGAGACGCATGTATTTTTCAAGTTTTGGTTAGTATAGTTGCGTAATGTGAGGGCTCAAAAGTTTCACCTGCTTCTTCCGAACTGGTTACACCCTCGAGGTATAATGCACAAAGCATAAAAGCAGGACCGATGCAGGTTAGAATCACTTGTGGTTGACATAATGCTTCTGCCATTTAGATACGAATTTAACTTAATCTATCATGTTTAGAGATTGATAAGAGCAAAAGCAAAACAATTTGCAAACACTAGGGTAGGGTCCACAGGGTAAAGAGTTTTGAATTTGTGTGAAAAAAATGCCAACTTCAGCATGCCAAGACTTTTTCTTTTATTTTTTTCGAGCCCTCGATTGCATAACCCATATGTATCATTTTACTCGCACTGCACCTGTCTCCGCTGTCACATTTGTCCCGAAGTGAACGTAACGTCATCCAAGTGGTGAATTATATGCGCGTTTTCTCTGCGTTCCGAAGCAATCTGAACAATATATATATTGATACGGAGCTAATTACTGTGTTTATCTCAACATATTGAAGAATAACTGGGATGCTTCGTTTTTGAACCAACGTCAAGGGTTGCGGTGCTAAATGACTAGAAGTAATAATGCAAGCATCACAGCTCGTTTACGAAAGAGGAAATTCACCACTGTTGGACTAAGCTGCAAGGGTGGTTTTTTACATCAGGTGATTGATAAAAGGAGTTGTCAATTATTGGAGGTCCTTTGTGCTTGTACTGTCTACATACACAATCACATTGCATAGACTATAATATTATTACATTTGGCTTGATTTGAACTCAGTATTTGTTCATTATAGTAGCCAAACAGATTTAATAGTATGATTGTTAGCATAATATCTAAACTCAAAGAGTCTCAAGGCGAGAACATGAAACATATAACTACCCCGCAGGTTCTACGCGTTATGAAGCATCTACTTGATTACATCGTTTTGGCGAAATGGTTTAAATCCGAAGCGCGTTTTCTTAGAACCTTGTTGGCTCCTATTATGTACAAGAACTGTAGGGAATATGACAGTGTGCCAGAACAGCAGCAGTAATTCGGGTATAATATCCCTAACAGGGCGATAATGCACGTCGCTTTGAAAATTGCAACACAAGCAATAAAGAAGAAGCCTCCCTGCAGGCTCACAGTATCAATGGCTGACATTATTTGCCAAACGGACAATATGAATATCAAAGACATTATTATAGCTTGCGGCCGGACCAATCACGGACCCCTATTCAAGAGAGTTACATTGTTGATGCAACACCAACAGCAATATGCTTCGATGGATCAAAATATGCAAACATCAATGGCTAACAAGCCTAAGATTGGACAATTGGGCAAGATTATTGTAGTGTTTTTGTTTTGATCTCTAGACTATGCAACAGCTTTTTTAAAGTGGTACATGGAAGAAGACGTTGATGTATAGCGTACTTTGGATAATTTCATGATTGATAGTAATTTTAGTTCCTTGCCTATTAAAAATGCCTGGGTTGGTGACCAATTTGTAGACATGGGTCTCGCTTGGCCTTAACAGAGATTGAAGACACTCCCAACGAGAATGCACCCAAATTTGAAAAAGGAAGGGATTGTTACAGTCAGCGTAGGTATACCCAGGCGCAAGCTATGCAACAGGGCAAGTGGTGGTTAGTGTGGGAGCAGCAGACTGGCAAGTCCTACTGTAATAATTCACCATATGAAGCTCACTTACGGGAATTGAGTGGAATTGGCTACAGTAGCTCTATTGATGCAGGTATGCAAATTGGATGGTCATCACTGCCATGACAAGCATCGGAACTTCAATTGATAAATCAACTAAAGAAACTTGCTAAGACTCTGCGTGTCACTTCAAAGCTTAGAACGAGGCTCCAATCGCGGTAGCATGGTTCCACACGGAATACGAAGTCGAGCTCGGCTTCATGCCAAGAGATTTGTTGTTGACGCGGCAGATTAGGAGCTTCGCGCCATGCCTGAAAACTAAAAAGCGATGCAAGTATTCCGCTAATAGTTCCCTCGCCTTTCCAAATCCAGTGCAGGAGATGTGCTATCAATGGCCGCAACATACCGAATGTCGAACCGCCAGCTCACCACTACACTCTTGTCTTGGATTATCATGGCTAGAAACAGCATTCTATTTTCAGAACAGCATTATTCAACCGTCCTTTTCATTCCGATTGAACTAAGTATAGTGAGCTTCGAGAGAACAAGAATTCGATTTTGAATGACAACTGGTGTTTCGTTTCATTGCTAGTACTTCCCATCGATTACGGTGACAGCGCTTCCACCCACAAAAATGTTCGATCCAATAGTGACAGTTATTTCCCCGTCTCGACCCAAAACACGACCTTGCGACAATCGAATTACACCTTGCTGATTTTCCGCATCTCTGAGATGTGCACCCGTTGCACCTGACCCTGAACCACAAACTGGATCCTCATTAACGCCAATAACGGGAGCAAATGTTCTTGTTTCGTAATGTCCCTCACTATACTTTCCCACGACTTGAAATCCCAGCACCTTTAATTCCGATGACAATTTCTTCAAGACTTCCATGTCCGGCATTAACCGCAATACCGTCTCCGCGTCGACCAACTGAACAGTAAGCCACACTGGCCCTACATCATAAGCGGCAACGTTGATAACGTTGTCGACCCCCAAAGACTCAGCAACATCCGAAATTTGGTCTGCATTTAGTTCCCGACGAATAGAATGAGGCAATTGAAAAGTGATTACTTGGGGCACTGTCTCCGATACATGCAACTCCACCAATCCCGCTTCACATTCTTGGATCACCTTACCATCGGTTGGTTTTATCAATCCAGCTTCAAGCAATGCATGACATGTCCCAATAGTTGGATGACCGGCAAATGGCAATTCATTTCTCAAATTGAAGATCCGAACTTTGTAATCAGCATGTTCTGAAGTTGGCTTCTGGACGAATGTTGCCTCCGAAAGGTTTGTCCAAGCAGACATACAAGCCATTTGTTCTGTCGACAAATCGTCTGCGCTGAAGAATACAGCAAGTGGATTGCCCTTGAATTTCACGTTAGTGAACGCATCCACTTGTTTGAATATTGGCATCTTGTAAAGTTGATATATTAATGGGCGTGTCTATTTATACCATGATACACTTATTCATGACTCATCTGCCTATACACTCTCGAAAGGTAGAATGTAGATTGCACTCAGTTTCACAAATTTTGACTGTCATCACGTGATTTAATTTAGTGACATACATTTAATTCACTAAAATCTGATGTGGGATCTTAATAATATGGTAGATGTATACTTAAAACTGTTGACTCGTCAATACTGTAAGCTTTCCAATAATTTTTTCTGTCTATCTTCTCAAAATGTGGGAAATAAATTATTCTTCTAATAAGGTCAGTGATTTCATATGCAGATATTCTTCAGTCCTTTACTCAACTATGCAATAGCTTCACCCATCATGCCAACCCTTGTCATTTATGATGGATGACATCACCCCAAACTCCTCTTCGTCACCGACAACTTCGCCAAATTCCTTGATGGAAGTACATCGTTGTAATGAAAACCATTGCAATCTTTCATCTCATATATGCATGCATCGGTACGGCATGCTGTGATCTGCATACAGTATATTTGACACATGATAACAAAAGTGTACTGCAACCTATTATCATCACCTGGGAGTATCAATATACAGACACTTCATAGGTTTCATCAAGTCCGATATAGTGTAATGGCCATCACGGTTCGCTCTCGTCGAGCAGATCGATTCCCCGTTTCGGAGTTTTTTTTATAGAAAGCAATTGTCAGTCGGTCCTCTGGCATTATAAATTATGTTCCTTTTGCTTGATTAAGGGCCGAAACTAATGGTTCTCAAATGAACCATTAATTGTAATACGAGTAGAATATCAGCAGAGAACAGATTATAGTGGTCAATTCGTCGTGTTTTTAGTAGCCGAGTCTGCATTGATGGTGTATTTGTAATAGCTTGTACACCAATCAGTGTTTTTGTGCTTTAATGGTTAGTTTCCTTTCTTGACTCATTTCTCGTCCCATAATCTGCTTGAGCTACTATTTAAAGGGCCCACTTCCACCCTGCTTATGGGAATAACTACGTTTCCTCTCCATACGTGAACTACTACATAAGGTTATCTACTCCACATAGAAATCGTCAAAATATAAATTCTCCAGCGCAACTATTACTAGTGCAATTCGCTAGTGGTACTGCCACTAGTCTCACAACTCAAAATTAATCCCGTCAACCCCATAGCCTAGATGCTACTCAGATCACAACTCTCTTCCTGAGAATCTGCCTCACACTGTCCACAATAGTTTTCTCAAGCGGAATCCAGTGGATATATAAAAAAACAGTAGTCGCATGGTTGTCGATACAGACAAAATTCTTGGAATCTGCCTGAGCATTCCTAGGATTGCCGATTGGAAATTGCTTGGAGGCATCTGGGACGTTCTTAAGAATAAACTCCACCACCAACTGTCCGTTGTAAAAAAATCCTTTGCGATCAAGCACTTGCCGTATGTCTCTGTCTTCTCAAAAGCTTCAATGTGCACCTTGGCTACATCTAGCTCTCTAGGCGCTGGCAGCAGAATGTAAATTGTCTGGTGAGGATCTGGACCATCCTCACATTGTTATATCTTGTTGGTATTGTCAATGTTACAATGAGTTCGAACCTTCGCTCCATTACTCATCCACTTGGATTTTTTGAATGAATAATGTTAGAGCACAAATACACTATTGCTTGTGGTCTCTAATTGAAGAACAAGGACCATTGCGCACTGAATATGATAGACGCGAATTAAATGCTCATCCCAATAGTGATCCTTGTGTTCTTCATGGCAGAGGTGTAGATACGACAGCATGTGAACCACGAAAAATTCAGGAAGGATGTGCAGCTCACAGATTTCTTTCCTTTCTTTAAAAAGGTTTTGTAAATTCATTGCTCATGACTTGTACATAATACCCCTTCACTTTGTCAAAAATTATTTGCATTTCCTAATCTATACCAAAATGAAATTGACTCGATTCAAAAATCTAATTTACATCAGAGTGAATTGAAAAAACTACATCTGGGATACCTCATGATCCAGTTACCATCAAAAAGAATGATTTCTATTTATTTTAGTCGATGACTTGAGATACAATTTGGTGCAGCAGATTGACCACACCTACAAGAGATTGGACTTATACGAGCAGTTGCAAGTCTTGGCCCAATTATTCATGAGCTATGCATTTATTTCTGTTAATGAGCTAATTTCGAGATATGTAATGAGCTGAGCAATCTCGAGATACAGTATATGAGTGATGATACCCCTGGAGAGCGAAGATGCAATGCTCTTAAAGCCCCCGTGAATGTTTAACTACGTGTAGCCTTTTATCTAAGAACCAAAGTACAGTATTCTTCGATGTTGACTCAACCGCCATTACAAAGGTTCTCTTTCCTTGCACCTGATGAGCTATTATTTGGAGTTCTAGAGAATGGTCTTCGAAGAAACCTACAAGTACAAAAAACCAAATCTATCAATCTTTAGATTTATAACTTGCTTCCTCCAGAGGTAAACAGGCCCTAGTGGATTGGCAGAGGAACTCTCAATTTCTCGGTGGCCTCATTGAAAACAATGTTGGCCCCAGAGACATTGTACGTGTTGTAACCCCAGTTGGTTGAGGTGTAGAACGTTTCTCTATCATAGGGAGTCAAGTCAGTACCGTCATGAAGTCTCTGGACAAAGTCTGGGTTGGAGGTGAAAAATCTCGCGAAACCAACCAAGGTGTTGCCGTCCTTGACATCTTCCAAAGCCGTTTTGAACTCAGGTGCATCATATGTGTAGCTGCCAGCCCTGATCAAAACACCCTTCCAGAACGATCTCGCAAAGGTGTTGTCTCCAAAAGGCTCATCGACATCCAGGTAGAGTCTTGGTTCCACGAGCGACACGTAGGCAATCTCTTTGCCTGCGTCGGCTCTCTTCTGCAACTCGCTCAAAAAGTGGCCTGCTTGTGCCACCGCCTTTACGTCCTCTCCCTCGGCCTTGGTTTCCTGGTACTGAGCCCATGGTGAAAGTCTAATGGCCACTTTTTCTGCACCAATAGCCTCACTCAAACCATCGATAATCTCCAAGGCAAAACGGGCCCTATTTTCGATAGAGCCACCGTACTTATCGGTTCTTTCGTTCGAGCTAGAATTGAAAAACTGGTCAAGCAAGAACCTATGGCCACCGTGGACCTCAACGTAGTCGAAACCTGCTGCGACAGCGTTCTTTCCAGCCTTGACAAACTCTTGAACAAACTCCTCCACTTCTTGGGTGGTCAACTCGTGCAATTCGTTACCTGCGGCCTCTGCTGCCTTCTTAGACTCTTCGCTAAAGTAAATAGTGGAAGGACCTACCATTCGGTACCCCGATGCCTTCGTATAGACGGGATCAGCTACACGACCCAAACTCCAGAGTTGTGAAGAGACAAACGATCCGTTGGCATGAATCTTATCGGTGATCTTCTTCCATGCTTTGACCTGCTCGTCGTTGAAGATTCCTGGCACTTTTTCTTTCATACCGAATTTTGGCGAAGCGATACTGGCCTCTGAAATAATCAAGGAACCTGGGAACTTCGATCTTTCGTCGTAGTATTGCGCGGTGAGATCAGACACAACATGGGTATCCAATGCTCTCAACCTGGTAGCGGGAGCATGTGCAATCCTAGCGGAGAGTGTGTGGGCACCCACGGTAATTGGAGTAAATATTTCAGTCTCTTTCAATGCTCTAATTGCAACCATTGAGGATTATTTGCTATTGTTAGTAATGGCAATCCGAACATTAAGACGACGGTGGCTTCTTATACTGTTGATCGGCTTACAAATTAGCAAGATTTCATAACCATCATTTCGCTCGGAGACGGACTTCAGTATGCACGCGTTCTGTCAGATCAAATAGATTTGCATGGTGAGTTGCGAAGCTACTATTCTTTCCAATGCAGTTTATTGAGATTTTTTTTTGATCTAAAGTATACTTTTTAAGATTCTATTTTTTCATCTTGACCACTTTCTCCTCTAACATCCATGAATCGAACTAAACCTGGATCGTCATTAATAAGCAAGCTTCATTACCATCTCTCCCATCCTTAGTAAATTTTACTAATGAGAACTTCGTCGTAAATTTGTGTCATGATATACAGGACTACTGTGGAAGTTTGACAGCAGCTATCGACATTCCCGTTCAGATTACATCTGATAAATATACATCTTTGGGGGTATAGTAGTACTCTTGGATTTTAAATATTACACGTTCATCTCTGTATTTTCCCAGAATTCGGTAGATACTATAACCTCAAGTCGTTTTTCTGATGAGGTCAACGACGTCATATGCATATATGCACTTTTTGATTGCCAAACATTCCCTAGCTTTGCCCAAAATTCCGAGCCATCACCTGTATGGTACCTTTATCGGCCGAAAACTTGCGTATCTCGTTATTAAATGTCTTTCTATTACACAGTGCCACCACGCCTTTCATGCATACACTATTAGCCATTAGTAAGTACTGCATGATGTCTTCAGAGCCTTTGCAACAACTCACTTGTTTCAGAATATGGAAACATCTCGCACCTTCTCGATTTAGAGGGAAAGCTCAAAGCATTCGGTTCGTCTAAGAGAAGAAATGCTATGTCGTGTAAGTTGAATGGCTCCTAAAATTGTAACAACCGGCTGTTCATAGAGGAATTAGCCACCTTTGTCCTATATCAGTTGTAGGTGCATTGCCGATTCTCAAAATCCTTTTTTATTCAATAGTAGACAAATTTAAGCTCACTGCAAATAAAAGTAATGATCATGATCAATAATTCAAGCCTGGTAGAAAAATTCGAGCCATAGCCAGTCTTCTCAGTATCCTTTGCACTTTTCCGGACACTATTGAATACCCATGAAACAATTGGCGAACGAGTACCTTTTCTGCTAGCGAGACACCCAGCTTAAGAATTGCCTATTTTCGCATTAATTACCGCAATGCGGAAATTTTCACCGTCCGAAGAACTATTCGACCAGCAAGTTCCTTCTTGCTTGGCTAATACTTTATTTCAATAGTTGGGAACCGAATAAATACTTTAAATTATCGTATTGAATTGGCAATTGCTGGCGGTTTTGAATTTGGCACAGTCGCAGGCAGCTGATCTACAAGAACATGAAGAATCGAGAGCGCAAAACAAATACTACGATACAAGATGAGATTAACTGGGAGAACAAATTATATTGGTTAATCACATTCAACTAAAAATTCTACTAAATACTCGATGTTTAGTAAGTACCCTTTGACCCGTCATAACTGAAAAACTCACCGTTATCTTCAGGCTTTAACCCCTCAATCAACCTCACTAAGCTCTCTCCACTCTCAGCTGGAGAAATTGCAAGCGCCTCAAGGCCCAACTTATCGACTGCGGGCTTGCCCATGTCTGTAAGCACAACACCAGGACTAATGGCCACAGTAATGGAACTCTTCAAAATCGGGTTCTCGCTGGTGGCGTGCTCGAACGATGTGTGCTTAGCATGAAAGTTCATGGCAGCCTTGGACATGCCGTATCCAAACGTTTTAATGAAGAGACCGCCAATGGATCCCGCGAGTGACGATACGTAAATAGCCTTTTTCGTCACGCCTTCATGCTCCCTGATCCAATAGGGATAGATGGCCTGGTAGAACTTCACGTTGGTCAAGGCGTTGCCTTCGAAGAACTTTGTGTAAGAATCAATAGGCTGAGTGAGAGTTGAGTCATCATCCTCAGGCACGAAGCCGATACCTGCGTTCTGGATGAAAATGTCCACGCCGTTTTCTGCCAAAAACTTCAGTCTGGCGAGCGCATTCTTCAACTGGCCCACTGAATCAGTGAGATCCAACTGGATGATCTCAATGTTGGGTTTGTTCAAGTTCTTAAGCTCATCAGCACGATCTAAAGACCGAGAAGTTGCAACAATGAGATTGTCCTTGTTTTCCGAGAGTTTCCTCACGATTTCAAATCCGATGCCTCTGTTAGCACCTGTGACAATGTAAGTGGTAGTCATTTTGTATATGTTTTTTTTTTCTCTTGTATAAATCTATTCGATGGTAACATGAAACCCATCAATTTCTCTTCCTTTTATACTCCTAGATGACAAATTCGTTTTTGTAATCGTTGGTGTTGCCTCCTCGGAAATAGCACCATTCGGGCAAGCCCGTAACTCCGCACTTCATCAAGACATACACCGGCAGGATCACATCTACGTTGGCTACAGATGCAAATGTCCGCTCATGAATCATGCTTCTGGCGATTGATCGAAGTGTGATGACGGGCAGCATTAGTAACATGTTGAGCGTACACACTCTTGAGAGGTAATGTGCAGATCAATCAACTGTGCGTGATTAAGAAAGTAAGCTCTACATCTTGATTGGTGACACATCTCCTGTCAGGATTTAGTAAGACGGAGACTTCTGGGCTGATACGATCAGTCAAGACGATACATCACCAATCGATTGCCAATGGATTTACCAACGCAATACACTGAATAGGTATATAGCTAGGGTTTATCGCCAGTTTTCTGAGGATCATCCAACGAACAACTATTTCTCCTGAGTTGACCAGTAACAAATATATAAATATTTATCATTTGTTAATGAAAAGCTTTCCCTAACAGAGAGACATATACATTCTTACTCCTCTCTCAAGCAGAGTTGTGGATCCTGTGTAAAGAATCAAGATGGCGATCTCAACATAACACGGAGATATGCCTAATTGGTAGCGCGAATTACCCCTTCAAAGAATTGATTAACCAATCATTCTAGGTTGCACAAAGTTTATGATATCATTATCCTTGGCTCTCCTACAGGTATTATGATGCTATAAAGAAAAATTTAAAAAGTCAAGGAGCGATTTGGTGAGAGGGCTGTCAAACGCCCTTCGTAAACGACACACCAGAGAGGGTTGATAGGTTCACATTGCGGAGGGTGAGATAGATTACCGGAACGTTTGCAATGGGGAATCGCAGACAATTATCTGATAAGGCACCAAAAGTACGATTCAAGAGGTCACTTTGTGGGCTGTCTCATCGACAAGACAGCACTTCTGCCGACATCGACTGATACAACATCTCTATCATGCTGTCATTTGCTTACGCATGATTCACCTAGTAGGACACAGCCGTCAAACACCTCACATTTATATACTCTAATACCGTGGGCTAAAATTCGTGGTTTCAATAGTTAGGAAAATGAACATCTTCCTGGAATCATCGTGTTGTATTAGCAAGTGCCGGAGGTTTTGAATGATCTTGCACAGCAGCGGGCAGCTTATTTATCATGAAGAATCGATAATGCAGAACAATTACTGCTACAATACCAGTTCGAATTACCACTGGTACAATTATCTTTGGTAAAACGTCACATTCAGCTAAGAACTCAATGTTTAGTATGTTATCTTTGACCCATCGTAACTGTAAAACTCGCCATTATCTTCGGGCTTCAACTGCTCGATCAACGTCACCAAGCTTTCTGCACTTTCAGCTGGAGAAATAGCAATCGCTTCAAGACCCAACTTCTCGATAACGGGCTTGCCCATATCGGACAGTACAACACCAGGATGTACGGCAACAGTGATCGAATTCTTCAAAACCGGGTTCTCGCTGTTGGCGTGTTCGAACGATGTGTGCTTGGCGTGGAAGTTCATGGCGGCCTTGGACATGCCGTATCCAAACGATTTCACGGAGAGATCGCCAATGGAGCCCACGAGTGACGAAGTATAGATAGCCTTTTTGGTCACGCCCTCATGCTCCCTGATCCAATAGGGGTAGATGGCCTGGTAGAACTTCACGTTGGTCAAGGCGTTTCCTTCGAAGAACTTTGTGTATGATTCGATAGACTGAGTGAGGGTGTCATAGTTACCCTGAGGCATGAAGCCAATCCCGGCGTTCTGGATGAAAACGTCCACGCCGTGTTTTTCCAAAAACTTCAGCTTAGCGAGCGCACTCTTCAACTGATCCACGGAATCAGTGACATCCAACTGAATGATCTCAACGTTGGGTTTGTTTAACTTCTTAAGCTCATCAGCACGATCTAAAGACCGAGAAGTTGCAACAATGAGATTATCGTTGTTTTCCGAGAGTTTCTTCACAATCTCAAATCCGATGCCTCTGTTAGCACCTGCGACAATATAAGTGGTATTCATTTTGTATATGAATTCTTTGCTTGTATGGAGCAATTCGATGATACCATCAAATCTCGTCAATTTCTCTTCCTTTTATACTCTTAGTGGCAAATTCATATTTTTTCATTGAAGTTTCTCTGCGGAAATAGCACTAATCACCTAACTCCGCTTATTATTGTCAACAATACATATACCGAAATGGCAGTACTGCACCTACGTTGGCATAAATAGAATTGACAGCTCTTCTGATAATATTTTTCACTCTCTGTAGTATTATGACGTCATAAAGTCAAAAACATTCAAGAAGACAATAAGCGGTCATCTTTAATATGCAGATATTGCATACGAATACGCTTAAGTCACCTTGTTGGACATTGAAACAGTCGCAGGTTCATAAAGCTCAAAAACGTGACATTCATCCAACCTAATACTCGAGCTTGGTTCCATCATAGCTAAGGAATCCACCGTTGTCCTCTGGCTTCAAGCCATCCACCAACTTCACAATGCTCTCAGCACTTTGGCTAGGAGAAATTGCCATGTCGTGAAGGTTAAATTTTTCCACGGCTGGGGCTCCCATGTCGGTGGTAACAAGGCCAGGGTGCAAGCTGACAGAGATGGAACCCTTCAAGATTGGATCATCGCTGTTAGAATGCTCGAAAGCCGTGTGTTTGTGTGGAAATTCAAAGCAGCCTTGGACATTCCGTAACCGAACGATGGAAAATTGAGGTCACGAATAGTGCCGAGGAGCGATGAGATGTAAACCGCCTTCTTGGTGACACCATCATGTTCTCTGGTCCAATATGGATATATGGCCTGGTAGCATTTCACCGAAGAGAGCGTATTGATGTTGAATAGCTTCGAGTAGTTCTCGATTGGCTCGATAGTAGATCTTCTTCCCTCGCCTCCGAGGGAGATGCCAGCATTCTGTATAAAAACGTCGACTCCGTTGGCTGCCAAAACCTTCAGCTTGCTCAATGATTCCTTGATTTTGTCTAACGAGTCGCTGACGTCCAATTGGATGATTTCGATGTTTTCTCTTTTCAAGTCTCTGAGCTGGTCTGCACGATCCAAAGAACGAGTGGTTGCAACTACAACATTGTTCTTGTCTTCCGAGAGTTTTGTGGTCAATGCTAACCCAATCCCTCTGTTGGCACCGGTAATGAAGTATGTTGTAGTCATTCCTCTTTTTTATTTATTACCTATTTTTGATTTTGCCACCAGTGTTTTATAGCTTTAGCTTACTAATTTAATTGCACGGAGCTTAGCGAATGCGGACGATTCTTAACCAAAGCAGGTAACCGCATGGTCTGTTCGGAGAGGAAATAGCTCCGAGGTCCCGCAAAACTTCTTTTCGCCGCCCACGCAATGCGTGGCGTCTATCGAATGCTCGCTCCCTTCTATGGACTTTGGAAGAATTTACGTTGCAAACCACAGTCTATGCATTTGGCACTCCATCACAGTTTTATTTCGGTTTCTTCTGCCCAATTGGCATGCGTTAACCGTTGTAAGGATTGCCAGAATAAAAGAGCTTAGGATTGATCGATGTGCAGGGTGTTACACAATATATATAGATATATTTTTTTTTGAGTAGTTTTGGACACATTCCCGTGTCTTTCTGAACTACACTTATCAAAATATGAAATGAGAACCAAAAAAAAAAATTCAAACAATGTCCTCTAGATCGGTTTCAAAAACAACCACATCCACCATTCGTAGATTCACGATCATATTGAGAAATGGATGTACTAGTTTAGCTTGCTGATGAGAACCTCCACATAGCCCTACATTGGCTTGAGCGATGAATCAAACGAAGCATGCGTCTCTGCCTCCAATTAAACGCCGTATAGTCATCTTACAAACTGGTTTCACTCACTGAGTCTTGTCATCGCCTACATATCAAGTATCGCTTTTTCCCGATTCATCAAAATGACTCGTGATGCGATTTGAATCATTCTACTGCACATATCTCCCCGCAATTTATTCATCTTGTCGTTATATGCACTTCCTGGAATTTTAACCTAGTAAAAGTATACTTAAAACTATTGACTCCTCAATCTATAAGCTTTCACTACTTTATCTCTCTGTATTTTCAAAACTTGTGGGAATTATTCCCGATTTGAAATATTCTTATGATGAGGTCAGCGATGTCGGATGCATACATACGTTTACTCTTTTAACCCACATTTCACATCCATGCCAACATTCCAATCATTGGAATGAAGGTGCATGATCTCATGACCCTCTTGCCACCAACAACTTTGTCAATACTCTTATCATGATACATTGTTGTGGGATAACCAGCTGCAGTCTTACTTCTCATATCCATACATCTGAATGTCATTCTGTGGTATGCATACTTAGTGCGCACTTTCTAGAACTACTACTACTACTACGATATCAGTCGGGAATACCACTGGGAGAACAATTTCTATTTGGTAAAATATCACATTCAACTAAAAAAAATAATACTTAGTAAACAGCCTTTGACCCATCGTAATTGTAAAACTCTCCGTTATCTTCGGGCTTCAACCCATCAATCAACGTCACCAAGCTCTCGCCACTCTCAGCTGGAGAAATAGCAAGCGCTTCAAGACCCATCTTCCCGATTGCGGGCTTGCCCATGTCTGTGAGCACAACGCCAGGATGAACGGCTACAGTGATGGAACTTTTCAAAATCGGGTTCTCGCTGTTGGCGTGTTCGAACGATGTGTGCTTGGCATGGAAGTTCATGGCGGCCTTGGACATGCCGTATCCAAACGATTTCACAAAGAGACCGCCAATGGATCCCGCGAGTGACGATACGTAAATAGCCTTTTTCGTCACGCCGTCATGCTCTCTAATCCAGTAGGGATAGATAGCCTGGTAGAACTTCACGTTGGTCAAGGCATTTCCTTCGAAAAACTTTGTGTAAGAGTCAATGGGCTGAGTGAGAGTCGAATCATCATCCTCAGGCACGAAGCCGATACCTGCGTTCTGGATGAAAACGTCCACGCCGTGATCTGCCAAAACCTTCAGTTTGGCGAGAGCGCTCTTCAACTGATCCACTGAATCAGTTACATCCAACTGAATGATCTCAATATTGGGTTTGTTTAACTTCTTAAGCTCATCAGCACGATCTAAAGAACGCGACGTGGCAACAACGAGGATGTCCTTGTTTTCCGAGAGTTTCTTCACAATCTCAAACCCAATTCCTCTATTAGCACCTGCGACAATGTAAGTGGTAGTCATTTAGTATATGATTTTTTTGCTCTTGTATAAATGTATTCGATTATACCACTAATCTCATCAATTCTTCTCCTTTTATGCTACTAGATGACAAATCTATTGCTAACGTTGGAGTTGCCTCAGCGGAATTAGTATCAATGGGGCGAGCCCGTAACTCCGCGCATTATTGTCATCAAGACATTCACCGCGAACTTGGCAATACTCCACCTACGTTTGGCCAAAATGCGAAATGACCGCTCATGAAAAATATTAATCAGCTATCAATGTGTATGACATCCTCATATTTGGCTCTTTCTCTTACAGGTATTATGACGTCATAAAAAAATATTTAGAAAGACAATTTGGTGAGAGGATGGTCAGCGCAATTTCTAGCAACTGATTCAAGTGTGACGACGGGCAAAAGAATGATTAGTAAGACGGAGATATGCCCACTTGGTAACGAGAATTACACCTCTAAAGAATCAATATAGCAATCATTCTAGGTTACACAATGTCACGATATCAGTTTCTTTGGCTCTATTTCTTACAGGTATGATGGCTCATAAAAAAAAAATAGAAAGAAATTGGTGAGAGTGGTCAACCCACTTCCTAAACCACACACCGGATTGGGTCAATATTCACAGCGCGGGGCGTTAGGAAGATTACCGAAAAGTTTTCAAAGGGGAATTTTGATTCGTAGAGTTAATACCGAAAATGTAGTTATTTCTATTAAACTAGCGGTAACGGGGCCCTTAAGTATTCATCTGAAGGGCATTAGTCAGCCGCGTAGTAAGTCGGGAGGGCCGTAGGGCCGTAAGGCTATATGGCGGGAGGGTCTCAGAGCTGGATGGCCGTAGTGCGGGAAAACCGTAATTGTAGAAGATCCAAAATAGAAAGAATAAGGATACATAAAAAACAAGAACACTGAATAGGGTACAATCTGTTACATGCAATCTGATTCAGGTATCGCATGAAATGGTGCCAAAAGAACGATTCAAAAAGTCAATTTGTAGGGTATCTCGACAAAATACATCACTTCCGGCGAGTTCAACCGATTTAACATCTTGAATATACCATCATTTGCTCATGAATACACTTAATTCACCTAGTAGGACATTATATTTATGAAATAGTCTCAGCTTCTAAAAAATCAAACACTTTAGGTTTTTCTAACCTAATACTCGAGCTTGGTTCCATCATAGCTAAGGAATCCGCCGTTGTCCTCTGGCCTCAAACCCTCCACCAATTTCACAATGCTCTCAGCGCTTTGGCTAGGAGAAATTGCCATGTCGTGAAGGTTATATTTTTCCACGGCTGGGGCTCCCATGTCGGTGGTAACAAGGCCAGGGTGCAAGCTGACAGAGATGGAACCCTTCAAGATTGGATCATCGCTGTTGGAATGCTCGAAAGCCGTGTGCTTTGTGTGGAAATTCAAAGCAGCCTTGGACATTCCGTAACTAAGCGACGGAAAATTGAGGTCACGAATGGTGCCGACGAGCGATGAGATATAAACCGCCTTCTTGGTGACACCATCATGTTCTCTGGTCCAGTATGGGTATAATGCCTGGTAGATTTTTACCGAAGAGACGGTATTGATGTTGAACAGTTTCGAGTAGTTCTCGATTGGCTCGGTGGCAGAGGAAAGGGTATCTAAGATGTAGATACCAGCATTCTGAATAAAAATGTCGACTCCGTTGGCTGCCAAAACCTTCAGCTTGCTCAATGATTCCTTGATCTTGTCTAACGAGTCGCTGACGTCCAACTGGATGATTTCAATGTTTTCTCTTTTCAAGTCTCTGAGCTGGTCTGCACGGTCCAAAGAACGAGCGGATGCAACAACAACATTGTTCTTGTCTTCCGAGAGTTTTGTGGTCAATGCTAATCCAATTCCTCTGTTGGCACCGGTAATGAAGTAGGTTGTAGTCATTGCTCTTTTTTTTATTAGTTCCTATTTTGATTTAGCAACCAGTGTTTTATAGCATTTGCTTACTAATTTAGTTGCACGGAGCTTAGCGAATTCGGAAGATCCTTAGGGTATCGTATGGTCTGTTCGGAATGGAGATGAGACCGAGGTTCCGGAAAACTCCTTATCATTGCCGAGGTAATGCATGGAGTCTATCGAATGTTCGCTCCCTTTACAGACCCTGGAAGAATTTATGTTGCAAGCCACAGTCTATGGGCGACTCCAATACTCTTTCATTTTTAAGTTTCTCCTGCTCAATTGGCATGTGTTAACCATTTGCCAGGATTGCCAGCATAAAAAAGCATGGGATCGATCGATGTGCAAGGTGCTCCACAGTTTATTTTTTATTTTTATCTTATTTTTTGAGTAGTTTTGGACACGTGTAGCCTGTCTGTCAGGACCACACTTATCAAAAAATGAAACGAGAACAGAATTAAACGATGTCTTCTAGATCAGTTTCAAAAACAATCACATCTATTTTTTGTGTTTCACGATCATATTGAGATATGGATGTACTAGTTGAGCCTGTTGATTGATTTCTGCAAGTTAGATTGTGAATGCAGTATTTACGGATTAAGCGCATCGTCTAGCTGTCACTGTCAAGACTAAAAAATAGTTAATGTCAGATAACTTGTTGCTCAGAGCTGAGCACAAAAACATCTACATATACTGAAATACATAAGAATATTCTGGCATAACAATTATATAAGTAAAAAAATTGAGCGAGCTGATTTCCATTTCAGATAGAGTGCATGTAACACGTGTAGAATACGCATATCTCAATACCTCCACATAGACCCTTTATTCCAGCAATTGCTTGAGCGATGTTGACTCGAACGAAGTATGCCATCTCCGCCTCCAATTAGGCGCCGTATAGTCATCTTGCTACTTGGCTTCATTTTTTGAGACCGACTATATATCGAGAAACTCTCTTTTCCCGATCCATCAAAATGACTCATGATGATACCCGGATTGAATAATTATACTGCACATATTCCCCACAAACAAATCATTTTGTCGCTCCATGCACTCCTAGATCGAAAACATATATAGCTAACCGTAATATTCGTTCATCTGACCGTTTTATAATATTGAAAGTTATTATTTGGCCATTCATCCAACCCAGGCTTACGCGCAATTGAGTTCAAATTATCCTCGCAAGAGATCATTCATTACTCACTCTATCTGACAGATTCTCTGCGACATACAAAGGAGATTGGGACAACAGTAATGCCTCGTAAATTAAAGAAAGGAAAGGCAGATGACAAGGACGAGGACCAGATCGTGGCCACGTCACAAGTCTCGAGGTTTCACAAGGAGACTTTGACCACCCTATCTAAAGATATCGATTTGAAGACCGTGAACATCACCGCCGGAGTCAAGGACTTATTGATTGATTCCGAACTTAAATTATTTGAAAATGTGAAATACGGCGTTATCGGCCCCAATGGATGCGGGAAAACAACCTTGCTTAAGTGCATTGGCTACAAGAAAATACCCGGGATCGCCTCCAATCTCAGGACATTATACGTGGAGCAAATTGGAATAGAGAACGAAAATGTCTCCGTGTTGGAGACGGTTTTGGGGTTCGATAGAGAGAGAATCGACCTTTTGAAACAGCAGTCGATCTTGGAGAATGCGCTCGATTCTGGCGATAGTCTCACTATTCGCAAAGCAATACATTCGATAAATCTCATTGAGCGCCAAGAGGAGTTGCGAAGTGCTCAGAAAATCGCTATCGAGAGGTCGGGTGCAAGAGGGTTCAGAGCCAGGAAGGAGCTCGTAGAGCAGGAACGATTGATGGCCGAAATGGTGAACTTGGTAATAGACGAGTCAAGTGTTGGAGAGGAAGAAGCTACGGGTGCTCAGGAATTGCTAACGGAGGTGACAGAAAAGCTTGCCATTTATGAGAGTGAAGAAGTGCTCCGGGCGAATGCTGTCAAGATCCTAGCTGGATTAGGTTTTTCTCAAGAGATGCAGAATGGACCGGTCACTACTCTTTCGGGAGGGTGGAGAATCCGAGCCTCCTTGGCTGCAGCGTTGCTTATCAAGCCCAATATTTTGCTCCTCGACGAGCCAACAAACCACTTGGACTTGCCAACCGTTCTATGGCTTCAACGCTACCTTTCACAGTTAGACGGCGTCACTTTGGTTACGGTATCACATAACCGAGCATTTCTCAATGCTGTGGCCGATGAGATCATTATCGTCAAGAATACTCACCTTGAGTACTTTGTGGGGAATTACGACGAATATGTGACGGATCACGCAGAAAAGCAAGCACACCTTGCGTCCAAGGCTGAGGCGGTGGAAAAGAAGAAGGAAGCAATCACTCTGAGTGTGGAGAAAGCATTGGCCAGTGCCAGAAAGAGCGGAGACGACAAAAAGATCCAGAGCATGGTTTCGAAGAAGAAGAAGCTAGATCGGTTGGGAATGGACGTCAACGAGAAGGGCCACAGGTTCAAGTTGAACAGAGACCGCGCTGGCTACCACACCGATATTCGAGACGATATCGTAGTAGAAAAAGAGCTAGTTCCTGACAACTGGAAGATTGAGCCACCGTATAAGTTGCGGTATGCCGGCGACATTTTGGTGATGAACAACGTGGGGTTTAAGTATGACCAGAACGTCATTTTCGGCCGAGTCAACTTCAGTGTGGGTCAACGTGCTAGGATCGCCATAGTGGGAGCCAATGGAACGGGCAAATCGACGTTCTGCAAGCTCCTAACCAACGAGGCACTCCCAACGGTTGGCACCATAGAACATCCCGGTAACCCAACTATCGGAAGTTTTGAACAATTCAACGCCGAGTCTTTCCTCAAGAAATACGACGAGAACGTCACCCCGTTGGCGATAATGATGGAGATGTACCCAGACAGAAAGGAAGCACAGTACAGAAACTGTCTAGGGAAGTTTGGGGTGAGAGGAAACACCGCCATCAAGCCGTTGCGGATGCTCAGTGGAGGAGAGATGGCCAGAACGAAGTTGGCCCTCAATTTCTTTGAGCTGTCTCCGCACTTGCTCATTTTGGACGAGCCCACTAACCATTTGGATATGCTTTCGGTGGAGTCGTTGGCAGACTTGATCAACAACTACGAAGGCGCCGTCATTGTTGCGTCGCACGATCAGTTCTTTGTATCGAAAGTCGCAAAGGAGATCTACACATTCGAGAAGAAGCAGTTGAAGAAGGTTGACAGTATGGACTCTTACTTTACCAACTTAGAAATCGAACAATGTCCCTAATGAAAAGGTATAACGAGAGCGGAAATAGCACAGAGCGACAACAGAGACGTCGAGCTTTCTTTGGCAAGATCATTGCGAGGTCGTTTTTTTTATCATCATGGCAACTCCGAGGGCCATCGCTACCAGAGACATTCCTGGAATACATGGAGAGTAGCCAAGTGGAGGCTGCATGAACGTGGATCGGGGAGGGTTTTCCTGATCCATTTATGGCCCATCACCTCATCCAAGATGCAATGCCCTTGATCCTGTTGGCTACTAAGTGCCAGAAGCAAATTTGGTATTAAAGAAAAAACTGGAGACACTTGAGTGCTGAGATCATCACTACCAAGGAAAATAACAGTCATTTTCGTAGAAAATGATCTTTATGACGAAGGCAGAAGATTGCTCGTATTAAGAGTACTGATACGAAATAAAGATCATCTAGATAACGAGATGCTACTCTCTACCCTTCTCAAGGCAGTGACGTACTGTTCCAGATAACTTATCGTTAGATCAAGATAATTGAGCACATTTCAAATGTGCTTTTCTGTGATCTCTCCAATCCCCACAATTCCGTAGCATTCAGTCAGTGCGAAACCTGCAAGATTTTTGGCTGGAGCTAAGACATGGATTGAGCCATTGTTCAGGAAAACATATCCTTTCACACATTGTCACCCCAGTCGACGAATCAGCTAGAATATCTCAGCCATTCAACTATCTCAGTGCCCAATTTTCCTTCTCGCGACAATCTGATAAGATGTCATGTTGTTGAGATCATGCAGTTCCAAGGGCTCATACCAGATAACGATCAAGGACGGTTTTGCAACATTGAAGAAATTGGAGAAGAAAACGACTAGGATATTTTTTTTCAGTTTCGGAAAACATAAACGAATCTAATCTGGACTGATCGTTATTTTGGTAAAATGCTGCCTAATTGAGCATGACATTCCCTATGGTACATCACTATCTCATCACGAGAAATACTATATATGTGAACATACCTGCAAGTTAGCAATAGATATGCAGAGCTTGCAAATAGGTTTGTAAAGGGGAAAAGATCTTAGTCTCTGGTTGTTTGTCAGGAAACTAAAGTAGTTATTGTTAGTAGCTTACTCCTGAGGGCAGAACAAAAACCCCATACTTATATAAAAAATATATAAGGATAGTCTGGCAAAGGGAAATCAGTCTACAACAAAGACACTGATTTGGGGCAGAGTGCGCATGCACCGAGTACAGGATTTACACATCTCAATAAGATAAGGAGATAGTAATTCCCACACTTTCGAAGAATAGAGAGATTTTTATAGCTCATTGAGTAGATAGCATTAAGTATACAACTTCGAGATTATTACAATCCTACATCAGATATGAGTGATTCAATCGGATATGTCACTAAATTAAATCACGTGACGACCGCTAGAATTCCACAAGATAGGCTCGCCCTATACCTTGACAAAGTACAATCTATTCAGAGCTAACGACGAAAAACTGCCGGTGCAATTCGCCGGCGACTCTGTCTCTAATGTCCACACGTGTTTCCAACAACAATGGTGAAGATGGCTCTACGTCTGACGAAACGCCCAAGCCCAAGCGAATTAGAATCCCTTCGTGCCAACGGTGCCGAATCAAGAAATCCAAATGCGACTATAGCCTGCCCTGTGCTCAGTGTGTGAAAGATGGCGTGGAATGTATTCGGATCACCAGCGACAAGCGGAAGGAACGTTATACGAACGAATACACGGAGAAGCTTCAGGCGAGAGTGGCAGCTTTGGAGAAGATATTACTGTCTGTACGTCACGGTACTGATGGAGAAACCGTTCTGCCAACATCGAGTTTTGGTACTCAAAGTGATTCCGCTGCAGCAGATGACCTGAAGTTGAACATGCGAAGCGTCTCGCAGAAAGAAACTCACGGCAGTCTTCGAAATACCCAGAATTTGTCCGTGTACGGACCCACTAGTGTGTTCGAGCACCATCTGGTAGAAGGTGTGCGCAACGAAAGACATCTTGAGGAGATGGCGTGCCTTCAGAAGGATCCGCATGTTGTTCAGGCCATCAAGCTCTTCTTTAGATGGCAGTACCCAGACCTCTACTCTTTTGTTGTGCGTGAAGCATTTCTCATTGAGTTTTTCACTCCGATCGCCGAGCCCGTCTACTGCTCGACGGAATTGGTATTAGCCATCTGTGCCTTGGGGTCCAGAATGTCGTCTGACCCACTGCTATCGGATAAATCCATGGCATACTACTCCGAGGCCAAGAGTCTAGTGCTCAGAAGAATGGACAGGGCAGAGATCTCCACCATGCAAGCATTTTTGCTTCTTGCACTTTCGGACATCAGCAACGGTAACAATACCTCCGGATGGATGCTTTCTGGATGTGGAATGCGTATGGGCTTCGACTTGGGCTTCCAGCTTGATCCGAAAATTTGGTTTTTGAAATCCGGTGGAACCCTCAGTGAATTGAGCAAAAGTATCCGTTACAGAATCTATTGGGGCTGCTACTTTGTTGACCACTTCATCAGCTTGGTGCTAGGGCGTCCGTCCATCTTGAAACTTGCTGACTCTACTGTACCGGAGACCCAGACATTGCCGGACTATGACTGGATCACAGATTACACATATTTGAGTCCCGGAGCGGATCCCGCCGACAAAACGACAATCATCGATGTTTCGGCTCCTCTCAAGCAGCTCATTCCTCTCCTCACCCTCTGTTCTGATATCCTCAACGACGTATTCACCAAAGGCGGTGACGAAACGTTTAATTTGTCCGAAAAAGTCAAAAAGGTTCAGTTCTACAACCAAACCATCATTGAGTGGAGGGAAAATCTCCCTAAAGAGTTGCAGTGGAGTAGGGACTCGTTGCGAATCCATGGACACAACCCTACCAAAATGTTCATCTGCCATTTCTACTACATCTTCATCCTCTGCTTAAACCGTCCCTTCCTAGATGCCGCAAACACCGAAAAGGCATCGGAAGTGGAGGCTCCGTCGCTCTCAATTTGCATGGAGGCCATTGAAGACATTCAGGTTGGCGTCAGTAGCTTCCAATCTGTCCATGGCCTCGGCCGTCTGTCAATTCTTATTGTCTACTGCTGCATACTCTCGGTGTCTATTTTGCTTATTTCCAACGTCAACAAACCTATTGACAGAGAGTGCAAGCAAAGTCTCGAGTTTTTTTTGACTGCGTTGCACCAATGCTCCAACACTTGGCTATTGGCCCAGAAGGCCTTCGGACTTGTGCGGACCCAGCTAGAACAATTGTTTCGCGTCCAATCCAATGTCGTCCGTAACCATGTGGAGCTACATATCCCAGAAAGTCCCGCAAGCTTTTCGGCCCCAGCGGCTGAAGCTTTTAGAGCTGCGGAACAGGAACAAGACGCTTTCGACTTGACGCCGTTTGATAATTTCGACATCTTTGGAGGACCTCCACTTTTGATGAACGCAGATATGATTAATCAGGAATACGGAACGTTGTTTTCGGACTTTTTGACCAAGCTTGACCTGCAGTGGCAATCTCATCCCTAGATTACCTTATTGTACATTCATACACTAATAACAACTTAACAACATATAACTAGTCTGAACCCGACTTCATGAGCTTTTTACCACGGCTCAAGAATTTCCTTCCTAAATTCGATGCAAAATGTCCCGTTTCCATTTTATCCTTGACCAACGATACCTTACTTCTGATCGACGTGTGCCTTCTAATGTCACTATGCTGAGCATTCTGGTACGCTTGAGTGGCAATCTTGCCGATCTGGATATGAGGAGACGTCTCAGAGCTCCTCAAGATCTCCTGGAGCCAATGATTCAATCCTGTGTCGTAATTACTTTCATCTTCCTGAGCCTTTCTCAACATGTTGATTCGGTCCACCGGTTGAGACGCAGACATTATCTGCTTCCAATTGAAAACTGGATACTTCTGTTTTGGTAGAGTTCTTGCGGTAGCAATAGATGCTTCACTAGCTTTGCGTGTGGAATCAGCAGATAGCGCGTCAGAACCAACCTTTGTTTCTGGAGCCGTCAACTCATGCGACGGAATATTATCAAGAGATGCATCAGTAGTGTTCAATTCCTTGAACTTGGGGCTGTCGTAGCTGCGCTCATTGAAAACAGATGCAGTATTGGTGGGCACGGTATGAAGATCCCCTTGGCTGAATGACTTTGAATTCGAGTCATTGGGATGCTCCTCATCGAAGCCATCTTCGTCGATAGCAGGCATCGGTGCATCAATGGTTTCAGGTACAGACACTAAGCTTGAGTTTGAGAACGACTCAGCGTAGCCGGAAGGCGGGCGCAAGCCTGTGAACTTGTTATAGTTTGATTCATCACCGTTGTAAATGCTTACATTCATCTGCGATTCAGCATCGTTCTGGCTCACAAACTGATCACGGTACATGTTGGTGTTCGGTGTCCAAGAACCCAAATTAAATGTTTGTGCCGATGCCGTCGAAATTCTTCTATCCAAACGGGTTGGGTCCCTGACAGCTGGAGAAGCCAAATTAGGCACAGCATTGGAAACCTCATAGGCAGAGTTTGCGGTAGATAACGATCCAGAAGAGATCACTGGCTCTAGTCTGGACCCGGAATCCTGTCTGGAACTTGCAACCAGCTTCAACAGCCTGGTATCACTTTCTGCAGCTTTAGAAAGTTGTTCTTCCGATTTCTTGGGCACAGGTGGTGGCGCTTTTCTCACAGACGCAGACCGACTCAGCACACTCGACAAGAAATTTTCATGTTTCTTCTGGATTTCTTGGGGCGCAAAATCCCTGTTAACAGGCGATTCAGCTTCTGTCTGGTGGGTTTCAAAGTCAGGCAATGAGAGGTCGTGAATGGAGCTCAAGGACGGCAACTCTTCCGGAACAGCATCAGCATCGTTCACATGATCATCTTCAATATTACGAGACGTATCGTGAGCTGCCTTTTCTTTAGCAATATCGCTTTTCGACAGTTGGTCCAGGTAGCCAACCGGCACGCGTTCCATTTTCAGCAAGTCATCGATCAAAGAGTCCAACGCATCGGTCTTCACTGGATGCAAATTCAACGAGTCGTCCGACGCCACCCTCTCCGCTGGTCTCAACCCTCCCAACAGCTCGTCATTACTACTGTGCTCACTGTTATATCCCCAATCGTCTTCTTCATCGGACGAGACGACGATCCTGGCCTTTGCATGTTCAGCATCGACGATATCCTCGTAAGCAGTAGTTCTGGTCTCGCTCGGTGCCGCCACAGCCTCATGATGAGATCCATAATGGTCATCATCGAAACTGGAGTCGTCACTAGAATTGAGATTCATTCTGTCGATTGTCAACACCAATTCCTCCGGTGCGTCGTTTCCTTGAGATGGTGTATCCGTCTCGCGATTGGGCAGCTCCTCCCTGATTTCATTCAAGCCACCATATACCAAGTTTAAGCTCTCGGGCTCTCGCTGGATCGAATCTGTGTCGGACATATAGCTGCGGTCTGATTGCGGTGTTTCGGGAGTGAATGGCTGCACCGGCTTCAAGGAGAAAGTAGGTGTGGGTGGGAAGAAGTCGGAGTCGTCCTTCAAACCCTGAGTTGAGATTGGGGCTAGGTTGTTTGGTGGAGGTCTGTGGTGAGTTTCTGGCGGGATTTCTTCACTCGTTGCTTGAGCAGGTGCAATGGTCTCGGTCTCGTCGTCACTATATTCTTGAGCAGTGCCAGCGCCCCCGTAATGATCGGTGTAACCGCTGTTGCCCGGTTCATTCCTTGCAGAATATGTGTCGTAGTCATTGAGGTCATCGTGATAGTTCTCGTCGTAAGTCTGTCTGTAGTCGTTCTGGCTAGCTTCGTGGGTATTCTGTTGATAGACATCTTCGTGATCTTCGTGATCTTCGTGATAGCTGCCAGGTGGGTATACCGGCTGGGTGTCCTCTTCGCCCGAATCCTCATCCAGACTATTCTCAGATTGTTTCATCTGGTCGATTGTGAGCACCAATGGCGATGCTGTAGCGGAACTTGTGGCTTCTACTGGCGTCTCAGCAGCCACCACGGGCGTTGCCACCCCGCTATGCTCCTTGGAAGTCTGCGGAGACTGCTCGTCGATCTCATCTAAGGGAGCATCGTAGTCGTATCCGTATTCGTCGTACTGGTCGCCCCAGGAGTCGTAAGATTGGGATTTGGACTTGACCCACCGCGTGGAGCGGTGACGGGAGAAGTTTTCTGCCATTGTGGGTGGATTGTGGCTGGGCTCAAGGAAGAGTTACTGATGTACTTGTATGGCCTGCGTAGTGGGAGGCTGGGGTTGAAGAATGACGTAGGAGCCGGGACGAATCGTTGTATCTGAGTTATGAATTTTCAAAGTATATGGACTGATCTTCGGGAAATTGGGAACCTTTTTCTAGCTAATTTTCTTGAAGTTGTATTTTGCATGACCTGATACCACAAGATCCATGGATTTTGGAGTTGAAACGCGAGCAACTCGGAAAGGCCATGTAGGTAAATACGGAGGTGGGAAAATTATTCTAGAATGATCCCAAAGTTCTATTGAGAGAGTCGTTTGGTTCCAAAAGAGCCACTACATCATAGTAGCGTACTCATTAGTAGCATTCTAATCTCTTTCATTGACATTCATACTCAGTCTACATAATAAAGTTCAAGTTCATGTCCTGAGGATGCGAGGCACTCAACTGAGGTTTCTGCGAATACTTCGCTTGGAGCTCCTCCCGCATCTCGTTCAAAAGTGACAAGTACGACTGGTTCTGGTTTCTTGCTAACACGTTGATGAACGCATAGCTCATGGCACCCGTGTTCTGGCCGGCCTCGACGGCGTCCGCAGACGTCTGTTCGTCTTTACAACCCGAGAGGGAAATCACATCCGCGGGAGACATCTTCGACTGGATAATGGCGCCTCTGTTAGAGCTGTTGTTGTTCGACACCTTCTTGTAGATTCCCGAGAGCGATGAAAGGGCTCCGGAAAGATTGCCGGTCTCATAGTTGAGCAACGCCTTCAATGCTCCGCTGCCGGCGTCCTTCCACAAGTTGGGTTCCTTCACCACTCCCTTGGTCGAGTACACAAATGGCAAGTCCAACGCCGTGCCCGAGTGGCAGCAGTCGTACAATGCAGTCAATCTGCACCCAGGAGGCAACGGCTTGACCATAATATCGTGCATAAGGTCGTCGATGATGGGCCCGCTGCGCTCGAAATCAAGCGGATAAATGCACGAGTCAAACCCGTCTTCCTCGTCGCCGTTCTCGTCCGGCACCAACCCTCCGTGGCCGGACATGTGGAAGAAATACGAATCGTTGGGTCTGGCATCGGAAACCAACCACTGCATGGCACGAAGAATGTTTTCCTTGGTGGGGATCCGTGCGTACTCCTGCTGGTCGTCCGTCAAGATCACCATGTCGTCGTACGAGTAGCCATACTGCTGATTCAAGAACTTGCTCATAGCCTTGACGTCATTGATGCATCCTCTCAACTGGTTCTGTGTGCCGATGTAATTAATACCGATCAACAACGCCTTTTTGCGTCCCGTACAATTCGAGTACTGAAACGACATGTTGCTGTTGTTACCAAACGACTGCGGAGCACTTGGCGGAGGTCCCAGGGCTTGCTGGTACTGGTTCATCCTATAGTGGCCCGACGAGTCATAAGAGGAATTCGGTGGAGGCGCTGAGGGCCGATGGTACTGGTCCAGCGATTGTTGCTGGAATTGCTCGTTCTGGATATTCTGGAATTGTTGCTGCTGTTGTTGAAACTGTGGCGAGTTCAAGTTGCCACCTGGAGGGCCCCAATGACCTGGCGGAGGCCCTGGCGGGGGCCCTTGCGGAGGACCCCATTGGTTGTAGCCTTGATTGGGACCTTGATTGTAGCCTGGGTTATAGCCCTGATTTGGGCCCTGTTGGTACCCTTGGTTGTAGCCCTGGCCGTTACCACCAGATGGTTGTCCGCCGTAGCTTCTTCCTCCACTTCCTGGAAACATGATGAGTGGACGTACGGAATCTACGTACAGAATAGTACGCAAGCGCAAGCACCTGCGCCTGAAGGAGTGCATAATGTCGGGAAGGCACACCACATGCAGGAAAGACGGAGATAGAAGGCTGTCAAGCGAGGACGGAAAGAAATGGAAAAAACAATAGTGGTTGAGTAGATAGATGGGATACTTGTCGGATTCTCAACAGCGAAAGATTTACCCTCATTCTGTCATCTAACCTAGTTGTACTGTTGCATTCTACTGATTCACGGAAGCTAACCTAGCTGCGATGTTCTATCGGAAGAAAACTAATATATTAGAAATATTAATCGCTAGAATATTGATGGCAAAATAAATGTGGCTTTTGTCGGCCCTTGGCAATCAATGAGAAATTGCACTAGGTTCTAGAAATATAGCTACTACAACAACATTACACATGCAGGCTATATCATTAGTACTTATCATATACCATCACAACTTAGCGTTCTCGTCGCTGTTCTGATTGATCACAATGGCAGGATAAAGGTCCCCAAGCATGCCTCCGATGTGCCAGTAGCCACCGTCCACTACCTGCACCGTCCCAGTCACGTAGGAGGCTGCAGGCGAAAATAAGTAGACAGTAGATTCGGCAATGTCACGGGTGGAGCCCCAGCGGCCCAAGGGAACCTTCTTGACGAGATTTTCCGCGTCAGGCATCAATCTTGTCATACCCTCAGTGCCATCAATGCCTCCTGGAGCAATACAATTGGACCTGATGCCAAGCGGCCCGAGCTCAACAGCCAAGGCATTCGACAAGGCGTCGACACCGGCTTTTGCTGCACCCACATGAGCCTGCATTGGCACCCCGTAGTAGTGCAAGGTCGCAGACACAAAGAGAATAGCACCCTTGTTCTTTCTGAGCTCGGGAAGCGTGGCCTTGGCCGTGTTGAACGAGCCCAACAAGTCAATGGAAACCACAGACTTGAAGGCGTTCAGCGACATGTGATTGAAGTCCGACAAAAAGTTGCCAGCGGCACCGGCAATGACAAAGTCGATGCGGCCCAATTCGGCAACCGTGGTTTCTACGGCTTTGGCAATCGAATGCACGTCACGGACGTCCACGGAGCCCAAGCCGAGAACCTTGGCGCCTGGACGCAACAGTTGGATCTCCTCAGCTGCCTTGGTGGTTTTTTCAGGGTTCCTGCCCAAGATAACGGCATTGGCTCCAAGAAGCACCATTGCTTCGGTTTGCACCCGGCAAATAGTGCCTGCACCGCCGGTGACGAAAAGGACTTTTCCCTTGAAAAGATCTGGCTTCCAGGAACTGTTTTCAACGAAAGACTGGTCCAACATTGTAAATTGAGGAAATGAATTTGCCCTAGGAAGATCAACCACTTATATATTGGCTTGATTATGCGGGGACAGACCGAGGCCGCAGGTTGTCTGCAGGACGACGATGGATTAGCATATGCGTGCGGCATGGTTGGAAAAGGGTATGAGATACAGAAGATTCGATTTTCTGTACTAGAGTTTGTGTTTTGCCAGAGCATGTGTAGTAGGTGCAATATCTATAGTATGTGCAATTTCTGGGGTGTGTGCAATTCTGGGGTGTGTAGGGTGGAAGGTTGACGAGCGCTGATAGATAGATCCTGTGATTTAGGAGCGAACTTTCCGGGAAGACATGCTGGGCCGGAAGTTGGAGGAGGAATGCAGATACCGGATAGACCTCCAGCGGGAATTCATTTGACCTCACTTGAATTGACCTCCGGATCTCAAGTACATCTCTATGTTCGTAGATTCACAACTTCATCCCAAATCGAATAGTCTTTTCTCTCAGAACCCACAGTTGTAGACAAACTACCTTACACCACATCATGATTAGTATTTATAACGTCGCCAAGGTCCCAATATTATACATGTCCTAGAGAATGCCCAAGTCACGCAACTCCTGGCAGTGGGGCATGGGCATGGCCTCAGCCTGGCGCAACCGACGGTGGTCGGTGTAAAACCACCCCTGCGCGTCCTCCATAAGTTCATTCTTGTGCACCTGCTCCCGGCTGCACTTGGCTCTTCTATCTTGTACATACAAGTTTTCCACCTTCGCATCGAAGTTCTTTAACTTCAGTTCTGACTTATCCTCCAGGAACTTGTCGCCCACATAGAAGGGGATGTTGAAATGCGGCGTGGTTCTCTGCACGCTGTACTTGGGTGTTCTCGAGAACAGGTATTCTGGCGTTGATTCACCCGAAAAGAAGCTGGAAAGAAGCGTAGCGAACAAAATGACAAGAATGGGGGCAATCTGCTTGATAGTCTCCCAGAACGAAGGCTCTGCATGCAGCTCCTGAGTTCTACGTCTCTGTCTCTGTCTTTGCTGTTGGGCAAACCGCCCGGTAAATGGATCGAAGCCGTCTCCTCCAAATGAATGGAATGTGAAACCGTTATTGCCGAAAGTGAAGGCCGGCCCGCTCGCACGCTGGCCACCGCCAAAAAACATATTGAAGAGGTCATCCTGGAACACTCCGTCGAAGTTCAGCCGGGCGTGACCGTTCGAGAAGGCGCTGGCTGCGGATGTGGAGCCACTGTTGGAAAAGCCCAGGAACCGAGAGTCGGGATCCGACCCCGTCTGGTCATAGATCCGCTTTTTGCTGTCATCACCGAGCACACCCCACGCCTTGTTGATCAGCTTGAACGCCTCACTGGCCCGCGGATGGGGGTTCTTGTCAGGGTGGAGTTTGATGGCCAACTTTCTGTACGATTTCTTGATCTCGCCATCGGACGCCGATTTCTCCACCGCTAGAATCTCGTAATACTGGTGCAGTTTGTACGACAACACCTTGAGCACGATTTTTTCCTGATCGCTGGTGAAAGACATGATGGAGAGGTGGAGTTAGTGCTGGCAAGAATTTCGTTGAGAATGGGAGCGTGCAGGTGGAGGGGACGAAGGATGGAGGAAAATGAGGCGAAAAGAAAGAAAAGATGGAATACGAGAAAAGACCAGATGGGAGGGAAGAGTAGCAGAGACTATAATTATGCGGTGAAGTTCTTGACGAAGTGCTTGAGCGATTTTTTCCTATGATGGTTACTGGTCGGCCATAGATAAGCTTGCACAGATGGCTGGGTTGGACGTCCGTTTAGACTTTCGCACCGCAGTCACCAGATCCGTGAAAGTTAACCAAAACCATGAAAGTTAACCGAATCCATGAAAGTTAATGATCCTTCATGTCGTAAATCTCTCCGTTCTCATAATTAGGAAATGAATGGGGAACACGAAATTTGAAAAGGGTCTATTTTTCCTATTGTTTTTTATCATAATGTTTTCTGTTTATTAGTAAGTTGCGTTCTCTCGTCATTGTGCGTAGAATCTGTTACCTTCCAACCCACTATCCCAATCCCCGCCTTTGATGCCATACTAGATAGATCATTCAGTCAGTCAATTTTCGGTCTCCCATCAGCCTATCTGCCAAGCAACCCCACCCAATTAAGTGACCTTTGCTGTGCCATTCCCATGCAGTCCTGGTCTCTGTCAGCGAGGGCCATGCAATAGACAACCAAGTGGCAAGCTATGTGCATAACCACACTCTAACTGAGTGACTGTTGTACCTATCATTGCGTCAGTTCCTGCAAACATTCGTTCGCCAGAGTACAAGGGTGCAGAACCGTGCAGGCAACCCTATTTTCCTTCAACCGTCAATACCTGGCCCATGCCAGCTAGCGTGGCCAAAGTCACCTCGTATGTTGCCTCTACATACCACGAGATCTACGGTCTAAGATCTTTCGTTGCCCAGCGCCAAAGTGGCTGCTTGGCCGAATCTTCCGTCTGTCACGCTTCTGTTGACTCACTGCATGGAATGCTTTTCTTAGCTCGCACTTGCTTGGCTTGGACATGTGCCCGGCAGTTGGCGCAGTAGTTGCCGCAGCATTTTTCTACGCATACTTAAACATCAACGTGTTCCAACTTTGCTTTCTCCTCAATTTTGCATGCTTCTTCCCTCTTTGAACGCCTGGGCTACGTGGACCACGTGCCTCGTGGCTGTTCTAGGCGCAGCCACTACGAAAACGCCGAAAAGATCCAACGGAAATATCGTCAAGCTCGATTTCACCGTACTTCGTGGCTCTTCAAAGAACGATGCCGCCCCCAACAGACAAGCACGTCTCAGAAAACGAGCTACTCCGGACGGAGCAGCGGTCATGGAGTTAGAAAACCAGCTGAGCTACTACTCCTGCGACTTGTACGTCGGGTCCAATGGCCAGAAATCCACAGTCTTGGTCGATACCGGCTCTTCCGACTTGTGGATTATGGACACCGACATGGAGTGTTTTGCCCAGTCGTTCGGCTCGAAGAGAGACTACAGTGCATTCTACCGAGTGGTGGAGGTGCCCAAGGTCAATCAGGCCGACCCCGAGAAAGTGGACAATTCCGAGAGAGCAATTGAGGCCGAATCCGAAGGAACAGACAAGATAATGGTCAATGCCAAGAGAGCGGAGTGCCTGGACTTCTTCTGTATGTCTAGCATCATCTTGAACTCCTTCACCACTTCACTCATAATCGGCACCGGCACTGCTCCCGGCGTTTCCACGGCTACAGGCAACCCTACGGCCACTCGGACCAGGGCCTCTGGAGCCAACTCGGCCACTGGAGGCAACTCATGCACGGAAATGGGATCGTTCGAGACCGGCGACTCCGACTCTTTCAGGGTCAACAACTCGGCTCCTGCTTTCTCCATCCAGTATGCCGACGGGACCTCAGCAGAAGGTTTCTGGGGCCACGATAAGGTGGGGTTTAACGGGTTCAATGTGTCGAATCTCAGTTTTGCAACCGTCAACTTGACAGACTCTACGTTTGGTGTCCTTGGCATTGGTCTTGCAGGGTTGGAAACCACATATTCTGGGTCTCTGTCGCTGTCTCTACGCTCATCATACATGTATGAGAATTTACCGATCAAGATGAAGACAGATGGAATCATCGACAAGATTGTCTATTCCTTGTACTTGAACAAGCAGGACGCACTGACGGGATCGGTGCTCTTCGGTGCCGTGGACCACGCCAAATACTCGGGCACCCTCCAGACGGTTCCAATCATCAACATTTACTCGGGAATCTACTCGCTGCCAATCCGTCTTGACGTGGTTATGGACTCGATTGTCTTGGAAGGACAATCGTCCAACGTTACCGTGACAACCGTGGCCACTCCCGCATTGTTGGACTCGGGAACCACCTTGTCGTACTTGCCATCGTCTATTCTTTCCCGATTGACAAGTAGCTTGAGTGCAAGTTACTCGCTGTCGGTGGGAATGTACGCTCTCGACTGCAGTTACAACTCCGACAGTTTGTTTGCGATTTTCAACTTCTCGGGCGCTGAAATCAAAGTGCCATTATCGGACTTGATCCTCACCTACCGCTCGCAGTGTTACCTCGGTGTTCTTCCCCAGTCGTCGCTGAGCTCGTACACATATGCCATCCTCGGTGATAACTTCCTCCGAAATGCATACATCGTATACGACTTGGAGGACCTCGAGATTCTGATGGCACAAGTCAATTACACCGACGAAGAAGATATCGAGGTGGTATCTGGGACGGTTCCCCTGGCTGTCCAGGCTGCAAGCTACTCTGCCACTTCGATCAATTCGGCTGCATCTGACCTGGGAACATCTTCTGGATTGAAGACCAGTGAAGGACTGAAGAAATCTGTCTGCAAGCATGCTATGTTGGCCCTCGCCGGCTTGAGTTTGTTTGCATTGATGTAATGAAAGAAAATATTAATGTAACGATTTCCACCACCGACGCGCAGCAATCAATTTAATTTGTTTGTCTAATGCAGATAGGTAGCCTTTACAATGTTCTCCTTTACTGTGATCGTGCCGTGAAACTACACACTTTATTGCACTAATTTACTTCATGTCAACGAAGCACAATTTGGTCAAGAAAGACTGCCTCATCAATTATAGGGATGATGCAGCTTCAGCGCAGGTAACTCCAAAAATACAAATTTTCCAACTGCATGTCCCTTCCAGGGGCACAAGAGTGAGTTCATCTGAATTGTCGTTCCGCGGATCTGTCTAATTCAGATCGCGAACTGATGAACAAGATTTAGAGCCTCTGGTAGTTCCATCATGAGAAGGAAGCTTTCAGAATTACGAACTGTTCAGAAAGTGAACCAATCATCTTGGATTATTTGCAACCGATGAGTCAATTGCTCTGTTATAACAAATTCGAGTGATGCTGTGGAATTTAAACAGTCGTCACTATCCTTGTGATTGTGCGTTTAGTTCACTCATATCTGAAGTAGGATTTTAATAGTGTCGCAGATCTATTACTAACTCCTCAATAGACAATTAACTCTCTCTAACATTATGAAATGTGGGAACAGCTACCTCGTTATTTTGTATTTTTGTGGTGAGTCAGTGATGTCTCGTACGGATTGTCATACCTAATTAAGGAACCCTTTTCACGATAACAATCATTCCGGATAGCTCCTTTCGTTTATCCTTTCCCAAAATGAAAAATGATCCACGTCGTTATCTTCTCAAAGCATTTTTGTTGCTACATGGCCGACCTCGGACATCAAGCATGAACACTCGGACTACATATTGGTCCACCCATTTCAAAAAATACACTTTCCAAATGGCAACTGTAATCAAAGCCTGCCAAACTTTTGCAAGTACAATTGGTTCTGACTGCAGACACCAATATTAAGACTCATATGCTATTATTGTTTGAGTCAACCTCAGCAGAGAAGTTCACCAGCTGAGAACACCACAGTGCCCTATCCAATCTATGATCCACAAATAATCACATCACAGAAGCGGAACCCTCATTGAACGAACTACAATAGATACGACAGCACGAGCTACTAATTCTGACTTCACCCCATCTTGTAACATGAAGCACTTCGATTTGATAGGGAAGTACTTATACAAGGCCCCACCAATGGCAACCATTGATTTAGTAGCAATCAAAAAACTCAATTGCACATCAGGCAACTTCTTCAGGCGTTTAATTAACGGAGATCGTCCATTGTTTCGACGCAACTCCATAAAACGGAACTTAACATACGAACTTCACTTTACGTACTTAAAGTAAACGGGCACAACGCACATAACCTAGAACACCAAAATTGACATCGTGGCCCAGAAAGAGTCTTGTTTTCTATGTGTCAATGCCTGCAAGCAAGTCAATGATGGCACGAAATACATTCCTCGAGTAGCGTCGATGGACTGGTCATCAAGGAAAAGCGAAAACATCATTCAAGTTCATTTGACATTCGACGTTTTGTACCCCACATTCCATAAATACATTTTTCATGCAGTTGTAAAGGGAGGGTTTGGTGACCATATAATAGCCCGAAGCACCTTCGCTTAGGTCAACAGCTCTCAATGCTAACCTCCTATATCTGTTCGGCCATTCTACTAACGGAAGCATTCGGGTCTGTCATCCCAGGTCTCCAGAAGAAATCTGAAGGTGCTCTCAAATTGGACTTCAAAGTTCGCCAGTCCAACAAGGCTCACTTCAAACGTGATGATAGCGTCGAATTGGAATTGGATGCGACAAAATCCTACTATGAATGCACTTTGTACTTTGGTTCTCAAGGAACAGAGAATGTCGTGATGTTGGACACTGGATCGTCCGACCTATGGGTCATGGACTCCAATGTGGTTTGTTACCTGCCCTCAAGCAAGAGAGACATCTCGGCATTTTCTATGGGCAATCCTATTGTACCCAAGAAATGGCCACGGAACCGCCAGCAGTTCAGTGGTTTCGACAGAGAAAATTTGGAAATGAAAGGAAAACGTTCGGTCAAAAGCGCCCCAACGAAATCATTTCAAGGTGAGGCCCGTGCCAATAGCTGTCTCGATTTAGGAAGTTTTGATACGGACAGCTCCGACACATTCAAGCACAATTCATCTGCAGAAGCTTTCTACATCGAGTACATGGATGATTCGTATGCCTTCGGAATTTGGGGCAATGACGACATCCGAATTGGAAATCTGTCAAGTGATATCCACCTTTCTGATGCCAGTTTTGCCGTGGTAAATCAAACAAACTCAGATTTTGGCGTTCTAGGCGTCGGGTTACCCACTTTGGAACTGACCTTTGCCCTGCAAGACGTCACCAATCCATACACCTACGAGAACTTCCCCATGTTGTTGAAGAGCCAGGGACACATTTCTCGCACAGCATACTCGCTACACTTGACGCGTGTCACAGGGTCGGTCTTGTTTGGAGCTGTGGACCATGCAAAGTATTCAGGGAATCTCCAAACCGTGCCTATGCTCGATACATATCTGTATTCTACTACTCCAAATAACTTTTATGTGATGATGAATAGCATCCTGTTGGAAGGAGGATCATCGAATTTCACGGTGACTGATCTCAACATCGCAGTCTTGTTGGACTCGGGAACCACCCTCAGCTATTTGCCGAACTCGGTTTACAATAAATTGGGTGCAATGTTGGGCGGAACCTACACCAGCTACGGCTACCGTGTGAGTTGCTCTTATCACTCCAACAGCTATCAGTTTGTGTTCAACTTCTCGGGAATTCAAATTCGGGTACCGTTCAGCGAGATGATCCTTGAGTACTCTGTGGGATGCTACTTGTCTGTGTCGTCACTGGGCAGCTACAACGTGGCAACTTTTGGCGACAACTTTTTGAGAAGTGCGTACATCGTCCACGATTTGGATAACTACGAGGTTCTGTTGGCTCAATTCAATGACAGTGGTGAAGAAAATATCGAGGTCATCTCGCTGGCTGTTCCTCTGGCCGTCAAAGCAAAATCTTACTTGGCTACTTCGATTGACTACTCTGCCAGAGTTGATTCTTCCGCTACTCCTGTGACGTTTCTGGGCGTATCTTCAAGTAATACTGATGATTTTTCCAGTTCTTATGACAATAGTGGCATCCTCGACTCATTGCACTTCACTTATTCCTACAATTCGTATGATTCGTCGTTTTCAGACATCAGTGAGACCGCCATCACAACGAGTACCAGGAGGGCTTCTTTAAGGAGTCGGATATCTGCAACAAGTGGAGGGACAACGTCATCTAGTGGACAGATCACGTCATCTGGCGGTCGGACGAGCTCTACGCCTGATCAAACCACTTTCACAACAAATCTGCCCACCACATCCACAGCTTCTTCTCTAACTTCTGATACATCTACCCGAGCAGGACAAGGAGCGACTACCAGAGGATTGTCTACGAGCGCATTGCTTTCACTTATTGGAATTTTGGTAGGGTTGATATAGTCTTGGTATTGATGAATTCCTTTTATCGAAGCCCTTCAATGGTCCATAAAGAGATCTTTCTTGGTTCATCATGCTAATTTCATAGATGTTGTACTTAACTTGGGATGTGTCAGCTGCCCTTTACCGCTTCATTTTATTATATATGAGTCCTGTCATCAATCATCTCAAGGATCGCCCAAACGTTTGTTGACGCATGATGTGCACGATTTAAGTTTACACCCCACATCAATACTGCAGAGAAAAAGATCTCGCAGCCTATCGCGATCACTATCTGTTAAAGATATCTGGATCATTATGCAGGATATACGGCATGAAGACTGGGAACGTGTACTGGGTCTCAGTTAGGGAAAGCCTTTAGGACGAACTCTTGAGTTCTTATTCCGTATCAGAAAGACTTACAATAAACCTATGTATATATGTACACTCATGTGTGTTCTAGACTTTCCTTGGCCGTTCATAGGTAGATACAGTACCGCTATATCTGTCATCTAGACGTTTAGTAGTTTGAAATTTGCGGCAAAAAGGAAAGTTGGCTCACCATAATGTGTAGTATCCATTTTTGTCAAGTTGCCGTCAAGTATCCTCGGGACATCGTTATAGGTCTACTTATGACTACTGATATAGAAACGGCAAAGTGCCCCATCTTTAAGGTGATTGAGGGCGCTCAAGGTTGACTTTACTATTCTTTGAAAGGAATTGACCTTTAGCTCACAAGCATTGACCACACCATCAGGCACAAATGGGACTGGAACCAAAAAATCCAATCAAAACACATATCATACGTGTAATTTGTATGCTGAATCCATAAGGAGAAAGGTAAGTCTAAATACACACCGGCTCCTGCGAAATACGGATCGTGGAGCCGGCTGCGAGATGCCAAGGTCACATTAATGAAGATGAGGTTGAAGTGGAACTTCGCTGAGATTGACGTGGAAGACATTTTTTTCTCTTTCAACTTTCCACGGAGTCACTCAAACATTAGGACCATTGGCAGCTTCCTCTTCCTCCTATCGAAACATATGGTCTTCCGTTTTGTACGTATAATGTAAGCGAAACTTCTTCGTGATCAAAGAAATCACACCATCTTGGGATCCCTCAATTCATGAGAACTGGCTCGTGAACTACTGGAAGGGTTGGGTCATCAACAATATCTAGCCGTCTTACTTGGGCTGTATTACTTCGTCCTCATTGACGTCGTGTCGGAGGAAATAGCCATATGGGCGTTCTCTCTGCAATGAAAACGTTATGCACTCGGATTTCCAGTGTAGTCATCCTCATTTCCGAAGAGAAGAATTTGAGGGACCGAGTATGGTCTCATTTCCGAAGAGGAAGGGACGAGTATGGTCTTTGTTCAGCCACCAATTCGGATCTTATGGGTATTGTGGGTGTTGTCAGAACATTATAATAAAGAGGCGAAGAAGTGAAAGGCTTCCACTCGGCATATTTGCGCAAGTGTCAGCTTATCCACGTTGGATTCGCATCTTTTAAATCTCTTGATCATACTTCAGAACTACTGACTGGAGACCAGACGTCGCAATTGTCCAGGAACTCGGGACCGAGCCATGTGAGAGCAGTTGCACGAATTGTTTATTTCATTTCGACGTTTTTAGTATGTCGTCAATCGAAGCCTAAGCTCCTTAATTATGTCCCTCTATCGTTAGGTCCCTCCCAGTCACCTTAGCTGTACGTCTCTACATTTATCGAGCTTACTGCTACTTTCGTGCGTCCCTCAGTTTAACTGTCACCTGGTTAGTTCTTGCACAACCCCTCTTTCTATGGAAACTACTACATATGTTACATTCCGGCGCCAAATTTTGAACTACACGTTTATTAGTGGCACAATACATGTTTGTTTTTGGTCGAGCAACTTGGCTGCGGTTCTGTTTTTAGAACTGGCTGCTAACCGTGATGCGATATCGGATTTCCGCTGTCCCGGCCGAAGCAATACGAGCCCACTAACCGATTCAAATAAAATTACATGAATCAGATTTTTTTTAATTTTCACGCACCCAGTTTTCCACACTACCTCGTTTATCTCGTTACCTCTCTATTCCCACTGCCCCTCTTTTTAGCGCAGGTACCGTCATGCATGCAAGATGTCTGCATACTCACGGACCCCATGAACCGGGATTGCTGTAAATTCCAATCCGCTGGAGATATGATCATGGCCAAATGAGTCTTGAAAGGGCCGGGGGTGTAGTGGCAACGGAATAAAAACAATTCAGTTGAATGAGCGGCCGCTAAGTACGAAGATGCCGGAATGCTGTGAAACAAACCTGGGCACGTATAACTGAAGGGCATTATTGCCAGAAACTATTATTCAGCTAAACATAAATCTAGACACAGAGACGAGCTTCTCTATCTTTCTTTCTAAAAATTTTTCTAGGTTTCTTCAAAAAACAGGGCATAAAGCTAGCTCCTTCTCTCAGCCACCGTCTCTTGACCTTGTCTAGGTAAGAATTAGCATCTTTACTTGGCAGCACTCGCACATGCGCGGCCTGAAAATCCTTAAGTATCTTTCGCAGATGGTGATGTCTGGCTTTAAGATCTGCAAGGGCCATTTGCATTTTGCATCACCAAATCTGGTAAACAATTGCACGGCAAAATCGCCTTGTTCTCCTCTCCACCCTCCTGCTCCTTCCCCCTCGTAGTGCACGGACGTCCTCTTGACGTCAGAAAAACGAATCACAATATCCTTCCTGCACGCAGCCCAATCTACGGCCCATCTTCACTTTCCCATCAACACATTCTTCTACAAACTTTTAGTTTCTTGCCGATCGCTGCGTTTCCTGCTTGTGGCTAACAAACTTTGCTGCTGCTACCTTGCAAATTTTGTTTCCTTTAGTGTCTGTTGATCCTCGAAACCTGCTCGCTGCTTCGTGGATCTCGACATCTGAAACCGAAAACGGCCTTTCTGCTTTCTCGTAGCTGCCCCCCAATACCGGCTACATTATTTTCCCCAGAAACAACCGTCGCGTTGCTGTCTTTACCACCGACCCCCAACAAAAGACCGCGCTTGGATCTAGCCATGGATGCTGCCCGGTTGCTAGCAATTCTTGAAGATCCAAATGCCCTTACCGAAAAGGGGCCGCTACTACAGCAAAGTCTCGTGCAAGTGATCAAGGGCCAGCAGAAGCAGATCGAGGAGCTCACAGTGGAGCACCAGACTGTGTGTGACGCCAACAAGGCGTTCAAGCTGGCACTTTCCGAGATCGGAACCGTGGTGATCTCGGTGGCCATGGGCGACTTACTGAAGAAAGTGGAGATCCACTCGGTGGAGCAAGACCCGGAGATTCTCAAGGTTAAGATCACCATCAACACCATGATGGACCAGTTGCAGACGTTCGCCAGCGAGGTCACCAAAGTGGCCACTGAGGTCGCCAACGGAGAGTTGGGAGGCCAGGCCAAGAACGAGGGCTCCGTGGGCATCTGGCGCTCGTTGACCGACAACGTCAACATCATGGCTCTCAACTTGACCAATCAGGTGCGTGAAATTGCCGATGTCACTCGTGCCGTGGCCGAGGGTGACTTGTCTAGAAAGATTAACGTCCATGCCCAGGGCGAGATCTTGGAGTTGCAAAAGACCATCAACAGCATGGTGGACCAACTTCGAACCTTCGCCTTTGAGGTGTCGAAAGTGGCAAGAGATGTTGGAGTGTTGGGTATTTTGGGTGGCCAGGCTTTGATCCAAGGAGTCGAAGGTATATGGAAGGAACTTACTGATAACGTCAATGCTATGGCTTTGAACTTGACTACTCAGGTGAGAAACATCGCCAATGTTACAACTGCCGTCGCTCGGGGCGATTTGTCCAAGAAGGTTACCGCAGACTGTAAGGGAGAGATTTTAGACTTGAAGCTTACCATCAACCAGATGGTGGATCGATTGCAGACTTTTGCCTTGGAAGTGACCACGTTGTCGCGAGAAGTCGGAACCTATGGTATTTTGGGAGGTCAGGCCAATGTGCGAGATGTGGAAGGTGCGTGGAAGGCCGTCACAGAGAATGTCAACTTGATGGCCACCAATTTGACCAACCAGGTGAGATCTATCGCTACAGTGACCACAGCTGTTGCTCACGGAGACTTGTCGCAGAAGATTGATGTCCATGCCCAGGGAGAAATCTTGCAATTGAAGAACACTATCAATAAGATGGTGGACTCATTGCAGCTCTTTGCTTCGGAAGTGTCGAAAGTGGCTCGTGATGTGGGTATCAACGGTAAATTGGGTATCCAGGCCCAGGTCAGTGATGTGGATGGTTTGTGGAAAGAAATCACATCCAATGTCAATACCATGGCCTCCAACTTGACGTCGCAAGTGAGAGCTTTTGCTCAAATTACTGCTGCTGCCACTGATGGAGACTTCACTCGTTTCATCACCGTTGAAGCTATGGGTGAGATGGATGCATTGAAAACAAAGATTAACCAGATGGTGTTCAACTTGAGAGAGTCTATTCAGAGAAATACCGCCGCCAGAGAAGCTGCTGAGTTGGCAAACAGCGCAAAGTCGGAGTTTTTGGCCAATATGTCCCATGAGATTAGAACGCCCTTGAACGGTATTATCGGTATGACACAATTATCGCTCGATACCGAGTTGACGCAGTATCAAAGAGAAATGCTCAGTATTGTGCATAACTTGGCCAATTCGTTGCTTACAATTATTGACGACATTCTTGATATCTCCAAGATCGAAGCCAACAGAATGACGGTGGAGCAGATTGACTTCTCCTTGCGTGGAAATGTTTTTGGTGCATTGAAAACGTTGGCAGTGAAGGCTATTGAAAAGAATCTCGACTTGACGTACCGCTGTGATTCATCCTTCCCAGACAATTTGATCGGTGACTCATTCAGATTGAGACAAGTCATTCTTAACTTGGCAGGTAACGCCATCAAATTCACCAAGAAGGGTAAGGTCAGTGTCAGTGTGCGCAAGTCTACTGCTATTCCTGACAATCCGGATAAGTTGCTACTTGAGTTCTGTGTGAGCGATACGGGTATCGGTATTGAGAAGGATAAGTTGGGGTTGATTTTCGACACTTTCTGCCAGGCAGATGGTTCCACCACCAGAAAGTTCGGTGGTACTGGTTTAGGTTTGTCTATTTCCAAGCAATTGATCCACTTGATGGGTGGTGAGATCTGGGTTACTTCCGACTACGGACAGGGCTCCAACTTCTCGTTTACTGTGAGTGTGTCTATTTCGCATGCTGTCCACTTAAGTCACAGTGAACAGCTTCTCCATTTCAGAGGCCACCAAATCTTGTTTGTCTCCACCGAGCACAGCGTTGAGGCCCTCGGAGAAATCAGGAACGGCCTTTCGGAACTCGGCTTGAAGCCAATCATAGTCAGAGATATTCAAGAAGCAAACTTGTCTGAACCTATCAATTACGATATCATTATGATCGATTCCATCAAGATGGCCAAGGACTTGCGTTTGCTTTCGGAAGTGAAGTACATTCCTCTTGTTTTGTTGCATCATTCTCTTCCAGAATTGAACATGAGAGTGTGCATTGACTTGGGTATTTCTTCTTATGGAAACACGCCATGCACGATCTCCGACTTGGCCAGTGCCATTATTCCTGCCTTGGAATCGAGATCCATTACTCAGAATACCGACGATTCGGTAAGCTACAAGATTCTTCTTGCTGAAGACAATTTGGTCAACCAGAAGCTTGCGGTCAAGATTCTTGAGAAGCAGGGCCACCAAGTGGAGGTTGTGGAGAATGGTTTGGAGGCATTCGAAGCTGTTCAGAAGAACAAGTACGATGTCGTTCTCATGGATGTGCAGATGCCTGTCATGGGAGGCTTTGAAGCCACTGAGAAGATCAGACAGTGGGAAAAGAAATCCAACCCCATTGAGTCGCTCAGTTTCCGTACCCCTATCATTGCATTGACAGCACATGCGATGTTGGGAGACCGAGAGAAGTCTTTGGCAAAGGGGATGGACGACTACGTCTCGAAGCCGTTGAAGCCCAAGTTGTTGATGCAGACAATTGCAAAGTGCATTCACAATATCAAGCAGCTCAAGGAGTTGTCAAAGCAGAATAACAGCAACAGGACTTCGGACTTTGCCAAGAATTTGCAGAAGATCAAGATTTCAGAAAATCCCCCAATGGACAGCTCCGGCTCCAACGGAACTGAGTCAGAATCCATGAGCATCACCCCTATGTCGCCTCCCAAAGACAAAGTAGTGTTGAAGACACGCAATTCGGAGGAGGCTGTGAGTACGACCAGACCGGGAGCGCTTTCTGTCAATAACAGATCATACACAGAAAGCTCGCTCTCGACGGTCAAGAAAGGCGAACTGATGTAATACACATGATAAAATCGTAAACTATGACCCGTATTCCTATTCTATCACCACACTGTCGCATCCCACTTCCTGATCTCTTGCATCTGCTGATACACATCCTTCTGAGCTTTCTTTCTCATGTAGAAGATCGGACAGTCGTTGTTCGAACACAACACCTCTTGGTGCAAAGATCCCTGGCACCTTTGGCACTCGGTCCACAATCTGGAGAACTTGTTTTCTAAGTAGTTCATCTGGGCCAATGCATCACCATATAACTGCGGAGCCTTCTCAATGCAGTTTTCACAAATGGCTCCTTTGTTGTTGGGCTTCAAAGGCGACTTACAATTCTTGCAAATTTCGGCCTTTTTGGCGAACCTCATCAAACCACCGCTTTTTGGAGCACTCATCTTGACCGTTCTTGTGTGGGCACCGGTCAACAACTCCTTAGCCCTCTTTTCTCCAAGAATAGGATCGAAGATTCTCAACAAGGGCTTAGAAAGCTGATTCTCCAAGTAATACTTCACGTCCACAGGAAGAGAATTCTCCAACGCAAATAATGGATCCTCGGACTTTTCATAGTTCTTTGTACTGGAGGAGTTGATGATGACATATGGAATTCTATCGCCCAAAACAGGAGCAGAGCCAGGGTCTCTCTTCTTCATTCTTTTAGCAAGCTCGATGTGCACCTGCTTTCCGTCGTATTCTTGTTTGGAGTAGGCTTTTGTAATGACTAGCTGGGAAAGATCAACTCTGTTCTGCAAAAGATCTGCAATGGTTTGCTTAACGTAGCGTTCTGCTTTCTCCACATTGCGCTCCTCCAAAATGAACTCCAAAACCTTGGTAATGACATTTTGCACCAATCGACAATTATCTCTTCGGACAGTTTCAATACCTTTGGTGTCCATCTTGTCAAATTTGTCCGGGCTGGTCCAATAAAGCCCGGCGTATCTCTTCTTGTTGATCAATAAGTATGGGAAGTACACCTTCTCGAACTCCAACTTGATTGGGTTCTTGAATTTGGTAGACACAAATGCAGCTGCCTCCTCTCCTAATTTCATGCACGTTTCAAGATCTTGATGTCCAAATTTGACCATAACCGAATCGGTGTCACCGTAAATAACCTGAGCATCATACGTGTAGCCGTTTTTGGTGGAGTACTGCTCTTGGACTTCGTTTTTGGTCTTCTCGATCATCTCTCTACCGAAAGCAGTGACCGAAGAAGAAATAGCCAAACATGGCAACTTTCCAATGGTTGCACCTGTGAATCCATAGACGGAGTTGGCGGAAATCTTCAATGCCAATTGTCTACCGTTAAGCACATCCTTTTTGAACGGATCTGTTTCCTTTTTCAAGTCGGCTTTTGCCTTCTTTCTGGCTGACAACAACTCGTTCAAAATAGTTGGCAAGATACCCTTTCTCTTATTCTCTTTCACAAAATAGTCTCCATTGGGTGTGTGGGTGTAGTCATCCTCGGATAACTTGAAGGCCTGGATGGACTGTTTGTTGAGTAGAGTAGTGTAGCACAAGTTGTGAGCCATCATGATAGACGGGTACAAGGAACTGAAATCCAAAGTTGCGATTGGAACATCGTAGTATCCTCTGATAGGCTCAATGACAGTGGCACCTTCGTATTCTTCGCTGCTGCCTTCGCTTTTCATGTTGGGCACCACGATATCCTCCTGCAAACATTTTCTGAATAATTGGGAGATGACCTTGATCTGTTGTCCTCTAGCCAAAAGATACGAAAAGGGAACACCCGTCACACGAGCCATTTCCGTGTAATTGACCAAACACATCAACTTTTCTAACAATCTGAGAGGTAAGTATGCATCTTTTAAACAGTAGACGGCCAAACGTCTTCTTGTTTCGGCGCTACCATTCTGAAGATCGGTGATAATGGAATGCTGCACGTCCTCTTTCTGTTCGCCCAAAAAGTGGGCCGAAACAGAGTTCAACGTGTACGATCTCAACTTGTACTCTCTTTGGACGAATTGCAACAAGTCCAACTGCATTCTTCCGTCGATATTGATCACCTTGTTCTCTCGTGTTCCGTATGCTCTGGAACTGAAGACCGAGTCCTTTGCCTCCTGCTTGATGTTGACCATTCTGCCAAAGTAAGGGAACTTGGGCAACCCGAGCGCCTTGGCACGATCTAAAAGGTACGGCAAATCGAAATTGGCAGTGTTGTATCCAATGATCACATCTGCATCAGACTGCACCACGAAGTCCCTCCATGCCATCAACATATCCTTCTCGTCCATGTGAGAAAAGATTTCGGAACCAATAATAGGCGAGCAAGTATTGACCGTAAACACATTACGGATGAACGGACGCTGATCACCGTATTTCAGCACCACGTTGGCGATCTGAATGACCGGGTCTGCCTGAGCTTCGGGGAAAATACCCTTTCTTCCCGAACACTCGATGTCAAACGATAGAATACGCAACGGAGCCATCTTCAACCACTCACCTTCGGAAGGATGTGAGATCAAATCTCTATAATCGACCGAACATTCGATCTGACAGGTGGAGACCTTCAATTTGGGATCGACGAGAGTGTACTTGCCCTTTGGCAAGGTGATCCACGACATTCCTGTGATCTTGCAGTCGATCATCATGCGGAGAAGGTAGTTGATGTTATCGTAGGTGACGCTGGTTGGCGGGAAGAGATTTTCGAAGCGGACCTCGCCTCTTTCGAATGCCCCTCTGAGCTTGGTGATATCCTTTGCGTTCGAAACCACCACTTTGAAAAACGGCGTTTTCATGTTGTTGTTGAATCCCCAGATAGACTCCTTCAACGTAATTTGCACGTCGTGAATGCCCGTGTAGTTTGATTTCAAGTAGGTGACAAATTGAGCCAAATGGCGGTCCCGCAAGAAGCCACGCGGCACCGGCGCATAGAAGTAGTGCAAGAAGCCTGTGACGTTGCAGAGAACTGAATTTCCCTCGGCGGTGATGCCGAAGAATCTCACTGACGTCTCATCGCCCGCGTAGGCCTCTTCAGCATCCAATTGTTGGAAAGTGACGTCTTTTTCCGTGTAATCTGCGTCGAGTGCGGGTCTGGTCCAGCTCTGCCTTTCCTCATGAAATTCTGCCGCCTGAACGGTCATGTCAAGCAACTCCTGTTCGAACACCAGCGGTTCTTCTGTCCCGTTAGGTCGCTTGACCTTCTTGAGAAGCAGCTGCTGCGATTGCGAGAGCTCCACCAGGGAATTTAGCGACTGGGAAGCGACGGGGAGCGAGTGAGCGCCCTCATGGAACGGAGACCACTGTCTTTTGAGCGACGGCGAGTTTTCTTCCATGATGTGTATTAGAAGAACTAGGAGAAGGTGAGTGACGCGTAGTGTGCAGAGGAGATGGGAAGATAGGAAGATCCAAGATGGAGGGAGACAAATAAACAAAAAAAAAAAAAATAAGGGTGGTAGAGAGGTTCCATAAGTCACTATAGAAGGCTTAAATTGGGCGTATTGGGTTCGACTTGGTACTTATATTAGGAAAATTTGTGGGTGAAATATTGTGGGCACTAAACGAGTGAGCATCGAGAGCGCGGTGGGAGACATGGAGAATTGAATTAAGGAGCTAGTGGGACAACAGAGACAAATGTAGGTGTCGAATAATAGATTCAAAAGGAAAAAGAATTTATAGAGCGAATGAAGATATTTTACAAGATGGCAAGAATCTGCGAGATGGCTTGTTCGGTTGCCCGAGGTCTTGCTCACTGGCAATGTGCCGACATTTCTACGCCCACTGGCTGTCTACGGGCATCATTTGTGAGGGCTACATTTCGTCTCACCATCGGATAGTCCGAACGTCACACTATAAAGTTTGACTAGTCCATATGACACATTTTACTGATAGCTGATACGTAAACTAACTAACTCCCTGATTGTACAACTGAGTTGACGAGTATAGCTGTACTATTGAACAGAATCATTGGTTCGACGTCTGATTAGCATTCCAATACCCGCTAACTGTTGAATTATCTTCAGCATTCTCTACCGGTTAAGCAATTTTCAACTCTAGTCTTGGTCTTGGTATATTCTCAGAAGTCCCAAGATCTCCTCGTGATGTCCTCGAAACCACAACTGCCCAATGTCTCGCAACATACTAGAAAACTGGCAACCCGTACTATTAAACCACTCTACAGAGAGCAATAACGCATGCTTCTACTAAACGATAGCTACATTCTAGTGAATCCAATCGTGCAGACCATACAAAATCTTAGACCCAGGAAGGCCCATATTCCGCTCAAAAAGCCACTAAGCCTACAGCAATGCCGAGACAGATACGCGCATGGGACTTCGAGCTATAATTCCGAATAATCTCATCATCTATCGATAGTCGTACGCTTCAGTTGCACTTCTAATTACACAATAATTACACAACTTTCTAACTAAACAATTTCATTGCTATTTCTGATTGCAATTTGTCTATCGTGGATCATCTGAATTCCAATTTGGATCTCTTATCTCCAAGATTTATATCTTATCTCTATCGTTTCGTCGTCCCGATCTCTCCATTCCCTTCACTCTCTTTATTCTGCCCAATCTCTAACCGATCTCCACCCGATCTCCTTCGCCCACACTCTCTAAGCCAGCTTAGTATAAGTGGGAGTGTCCTCGAAAGAAACGTCCTCCTCAGCATCAATGGCCGTCAAATTGGACTTGGGCCCGTGATAGTGTCTGTAGCCGTACACAAAATAGTAGACCAACGACAATGCCCACACACCTCCGTTAATGACACATGTATAGTTCATGGTGTCTTTGGTGACAGTCTTATTCTCTGGGAACATAGACATCACAATGACATACATGAACCATGCACATGAGACCAAGTTGATGGGGAAGAAGAACCTTTTCGAGTAGAATGGGCCCGGAACAAATCTCTTGGCAGACTCGGTAGGCAAGATCACCAAAAGAATAGGCACTCCCCACGCAAGCAAGTTACCGGCCACAGCCAAGGAGAAAAGAGCGTTTGCAGCAGTGGCATCAATCAAAATCAACAATGCCAACACGCATGCAAAAACACCAGAGAAAAGAGTGGCACGGATTGGAACCTTGACTCTGGGGTTGATCACCTTTACGTAATTGTACACGAATGGCAAGCCGTGGTCTCTGGCAAAAGAAAACACCTGTCTCGACAAGGCAATGAGAAGAGACATGCCCATCATGTACTGGGCAATGGCAATCATCGACATGAAGGCCGTTGCCCATTTGGTTCCCAAAGAATCCTGGATGACCTGGGCAACAACCATGCCGGTTGGACTCTCCAAGACAGCCGACACATCTCCATCTTTGATGCAAGCGCAAATAGTGATGACAATACACCAGCCAACAATCCAGCAAACGGAGATAGAGCCAATAATTCCGATAGGTACCTTTCTGGTGGGGTCCTTGCATTCCTCAGACATGTGAATGCACGAGTCGAAGGCACCAATCGTCCAGATGGCGGGCAACCAAGAGAGCATGAAGTTCCACCCAGTAGGCCAGTCGGAGTAGTTCTGCAACAGGCCGAAAATGAACTTTGCGTCATTGAATTTGTTCAAGTTGACCTTGGTTCCGATAGGAACAGCGATTAGGAACAAAATGATAATGAAAACGTTGACGTAGATGGAGATGGATTGAATCGTTGCGGTCATTTTGGTGGTCATCGAACATATGAAAAGCTGGGAGAAGACACAAGCCACAAAAACTCCGTAAACCTGGTACTTGGTGCTCTCAAAGCCCGTTCCTAGGTAGATGGCAGCGAACAACTCTGAGACAAAACCATAGTCGACGGAGCAAAGACCACTGCATAATGCCAAAGTGTTCGAGCAGCCAATGAGGAAAGACAACGGCACTCTGACCTTATCTCCGGAATAATAGTTGGCATAGTAGAACAACCCACCAGATGTTGGGATGGCCGAACCCAAGAAACTCATGGAAATACCCAAACAAAGGATGAAAATCCCACTGATAAACCAGCCCCACACAAGACCCACGGGGCCAGCAGATAAGCCGACAGCAGCAGTTGTGGTGATAGAGGGCAACAACCCCATAATGGAGAAGGCAATTCCGAACACCTGGAATGTAGAGAACTCTCTTCTCATCTCCTGCTTGTAACCAATCTGGTGCAAAAGATCGGTATCGTCAGTAGCATGTTTGTTGTCGATAGACCGAATATCTTCACGCTTGGAAAGGACTGTGTCCATGTGATTAAGGACACGATCCGTAGTGTTGGAGCGAAGTGCCTCGAGAGGCGAGCGGTGAGGTTTAAGTGCAGCCATGGGCCAGTTATTTTGAGAAAACAGCCAAAGGAAAGCCAAAGTCAGTGGTGAATGTCAAGGAAACTCCTAATTGACAAAATCGAGGTGTTAAAGGATGAATCTGAAGCCCAAATCTGATTTTTCAATTGAAAATCCAAGACTGGCAGGGCTCTGGCTCTTTAAATTGCCAGGCAGCTAAAACCACCCGTACACCTTGTTATCAACGCATTGCATGTCACCTGTTGTGCCGCACCACGTCAGGTGGCCCCTCGGGGTCCCCATTTGAGAAGTGCGCTATGTATCACCTGCACACAGAATATGACAGTTGTGACGTCGCCCGGGGTGCTTCATATGCATTGTGTAGTACAGCCAAGCCATAGAACGAAGGAATATCCACGGAAAAGGTCAATTCCCGCCGTCGACTGGGAAACGCCCAAGAATCGTAACCTGAGTGCGCCAATGCGGCCAGAGACCATTCTTACGAATTCGACTTGTCACATCCTGCACGCCCGTTATCGTCGTCCCACAATGGCCTTGCGTCCACATTGTGCCGCGACAGCTTGCTTATCGCTTGTGTGCATGCTCTATCTCCTGGGCAAGCTTCAATTTGGCAATGACGGCCATTCGACCGTGTCCAGCACTCGAGTCAACAAGCATCTGCTCGATGCATGTTAGGGTGCTGTCGGATCCCCGTAGACTTTTATACACCGACCCAATCGCCGAAAGGCTAGTGGGTCTTTTGGAAAGCAGCGCAGATGCATGCAGGGCGTTATCGCCAAAGAGATCGTCGCCAACATCGTTGAAAAGATCGTCCATCTCGAAATCCGCCATCAAATTGTCCTTAGGCACTTTTTCCTGTTCGGGTGTCGTTTCCGATTCTGGTGCAGTCCCGGCAACCTCGTTGAAAATTGACGAATAATGATTGTCAATGGTTAGGGCGAACTTCCCTACTGGCATAGCGGCATTTTTCTCCGGTGCGCCAACATCGATAGGAGCCGAATCTTCCGTTACCCCGCTAGTGGCCACCACGAGGAAGATTAAGAAATCCAAAAAGATTTTGGCCTCCTCCACGTCCACGTGGTTGTGCAGCGCCAGCCACCGTTGTAGTTCTTGCAAAAATGCACAGTAACAATGGGGACCAGACAACTTCTTCCACCACCGACGAATACTGGCCCAAGTGGCCGCCACTGGGTACTTGCTAGGGTCTCGAGTGTAGCGCACGATGTAGTTTTTGATGGTCTGCACAAGGTCGACCGTTTCTTCTTGCATAAGATTATCGGGTTCTGGGGCCAAATAGTCCGGTCCGACTTCCCTTTTTAGGATGGCCACACTTCTGGCCGCAGCGTCAATACTTCGCCAATTTTTGAGGGTTTGTAACTTGCGGAGCGCTCGCGGCCCCACAATGTTAAGTAGAACCCGAAATGTGTAATTCAGGTCATTGGCGGGGCCTGATGTTCCGAGGTTGATCTCCATGATGCGAAGGAAGACCAGCGCCATGACCTCACTATTGGGTTGCAATGGGCCGATTCCATTGAGAAGCCATTCCATGATCTCCAACGAGCATGGAGCCAAGAAGTTCTGGCTCAAATAATCGAGTCCATTGTTCAAGCCACTGGCACTCAATGCCCCCAAGATATTTGCCGTGATGGCCTGCTGGAAAATGATGGTGATGAGTTTGTATGTCTGCTTGACATTGATGGACTTGATCAAATCGTCCGACAATCCCTCGTTGTTGACATCGAACAACGCATTGATCCAATCTTGCAAAAGAGTGTTATAGTTGGCCACGATAGTGGTGTCGTCTTCGCCGGACCCAACCACTTTGGCTGTGAGGTCCTCGCAATGTCTGTAGAAAAACTTGTTAATGAAGTTGATGGTGTACGAGTCCTTGACGTCGACCAGCTTGAAATCAACGGCAAAATAGATGGCCACCGCGATGATCCCGGAAAGAATCACCCCAAAATATGCATATGTGTCCTGAAAATTGCTGTCATCTTCGTCCACCCGGAAATTTTCCTGGTCCAAGTACGTAATCAATTTGTTCAAAAGTCCCCATGGCCCGAGAGGGTCCTGGAAGAAAATTATGCTGGATACGGTGGGGTTGTTGGCCATGGCGATCAAGAGACGGCCCAATTTTTCGTTGCTCCGGTCCTTGACTAATGTGTCCACCGCAGTATGCGCGAGTTTTCTCAATTGTTGCTGCTTCTTCTCCAGGTAAAGTATGTCGGTGCTGGGAAGCGAGCGAAAGTAGTCGACTAGTCTGCTTTCTTCCAAGGACGTGAACTCCGTGTTAACATCCAAGAGCTTATTGTTCAATTCGCTGGTCAAACTGTCGATGTGGCTCAATTGCTCTGTCTCGTGAGTGATGAGCGACAGCGAGAGCGTGTCTGCTACATCGGGAAACAATTTGGTGAACATTTCCAAAGTGATAATCTTCTGGTAGATGCAGCTGCGCAAAAAGTGCTTGCGCAAGTCGTATGGCTTGTCTCCCACGGGTAATTGCGTAATAGCGTTGTCGGCTCTCTTCATCACGGCTTCAGCTAACACTTCACCTAGGTTTTCCGAGGAAACAGCCGAGTGAACTACCCTCGAATCCTTGAGCAAAAGGGGTAACTTGCTCACGATATAGTTACGCCAATTAAATATCACATAGTTGGGTTCCCCCAGCAGAATGGCGGTGGCGATGCCGCCAAAGAACCCGCCCACGATTTCGTCCAAAAGTTCAGTCAAATTGTGAGTAGAAATGCCAAAAAACTGCAAGTAATTGTCCACCAACCCTTGCGTCAGCCACTGCTGGAATTGAGTGTTCAACCAAATGTATTTTTTGAGGTGGAGGTACGTTGCAGCCTTTTTCGAGTGCCAGTTCACCGAGTAGGACTTTTTGACTGTTGACAAAGTCAATTTCTCACTGGTATCAGGCCCTAGCGACGCCAAGGGCCCGCTTGGCTGCAATTCTTTGCTCAAGTCTGCTGTGTTCATGAGAACATTAGCTTTTCGGGTAAAATATCCAGACAAATCGTCATAGCCATGCTTTGCCAAGAGGCTCATAACAGAAATGGTCAATTGCTTGAATGCAGCTGTAGGAATGAGCTCTGAATGGCGGTCAATGATGACTCCCCAGAGGAATAGAATATGACTCAATAGACTTTTCTGGATCGTGTCCAATTCAGGGTACTCCGTCAACTTCGCAACAATACTGGAAGTATACGGAATATAGCCGGACTGAACAAACTCCGTTAAGGTGTTCAGCCTGAATAGCTGGCCGAAATTGTTCTTTATGAAAATCATGTATGCTCTCTGAGTATCCAAACCGGTCTGGGATAGGAGCACCATGAACCGCTGAAGATCAGTGATGCTGCCACATGCAAAATCTAGTGCATACTCCATGAGATACTTCTGTTGCACGCGATCAATGGCTTTTGGCACCTCGATCAATGATTCGATCATTTCGTGGTCGGAAACCTGAGTGGTGGCAAGAAATTGCCTGAGAAGAGTGCCAAATACTTTGGGCGGCGTTTTCTTGGCCGCCAGCACCTTGACCAATTTGTGTAAGGACACTGCCGAACTCATGGGGAGAGGTGGTTTGGTGGATATTAATTTGTCAGATTTACTGGTCAGTAGGTGTGGTGTACGGGTGTGTTGGCAAGAAGGTAATATATTGTACAATGATGAGTTATGATGATTATTTTGATTTGTAGATCAGATGGACCGGAGGAATTCTTCACTTTTCGAAGAGAAGGACTTGGAACCCCTTCCGAAGAGAGGACGTGGAATTCTCTTCAAAGAAGTTGGAAGTGGTCACGTCCATCACCACCGTCACATCCCACCAAACCTCTTTTTCAAGGAGGCTATTCGTGAGTTTGTGGAGCCCCAAAGCTCTTTTCCGAAGCGTTTTGTGGAGTCATCCAGATCGACAGCCTCGATATGCCCCATGGAGAAGATGTGAACGCCTGCAGGACATTAGAACCGTAGCTGTCCTCGGACCCATTGAGGCCAGAAAGAAGCATAATTGGTGGAGATGTGCGTGAAGACTCTGAAGGCGCCATCAACGACCAAAGGCCCGGAGACTGCGTGGCTCCAGACTCCGTTTTCCACAATCTCAGGGCACGTCCACTATCACTAGGAACGTTCACTAGAGTGCTGTACTGACTAGCAGAAGCCGTTTCTAGATCCGTGCCATTGTCTGTGCCGAGATCTGCGAGGTCTCCTAGATCTGTTGCCATACCGGGTCCGGACTCCAGTCCCAATTCTGCATCTATGGGCCGTTGGAAGTCGGCCAATCCGCTGAATCTGGAGGTGGCCGTTCTGGGAGGACCAAACAGTAAACTTGGCAGCCCTATGGCCAGTCCTGCCAGTCCTGGCAGCCCCAAAGACGCCAGTAGCCTCTTAGCAGTCTTGTTCATCCGTTTGTCCGGCAATTTCTCAATTAAATCTGGGTTCCTTCCAGCAAGATCCCCATGTTCTTTTGCATATACATCAGTTGCTTCTTCTGTCCTAGCACCTACGGCACTTCCCGGTTTCTCGCCCATTTTGTATCCTATTCCTTTGTTTCCGATTCCATATCCCAATTTGTCGTGGTCATAGTAGTTTCCTTGATCCCAGATTTGAGGAACGTATCCAATACATCCTGCTGGACTTCTACCAAATTGCTGAAGTCCATATTGGTCGTTCTTTCCATACCTATCGCTTTGTCCGTATTTATCGTTTTGTCCATACCTTTCGCTTTGTCCGTATTTATCGTTTTGTCCATACCTATCGTTTTGTCCGTATTTATCGTCGTTATTTTGTCTTTTCTTGTTTCTCAATCTGATGTAGTCCACCTGCTCGATCTGACCAACAAAGGCCACTGCTTCGAGAGTTCGTTTGGGGTACATACAGACTTTAAGTCACCGATAAAGGGGAACCCTGAAGATCTTGAGGTTTTGTCAGGGAAGATAGATAGAAGTATGAGAAACGGCTTTATCTGATCATGATGCGACTCTATGCACAGGTAAGACTCTTCTGGCTGAAAGGAGACACATTGAAATGAACAGCTTAAATGCTAACGGACCAGATAATTAGGAAGCAAATGACTGCTTTTTGGAAGAAAATGGTGGACTAAAATGGTGGACTAATATGGTGGATCAAACGGACTACATGCTACTATGTTTACTGATTGCTGAACCTGTTATGGCATTCCTCTGAATATCTGGTAATTTCTGGTCGCTACTGACCCTCCAGATCAAAATTAAATTTGTCGACAAATATGCTGCCAACATCACGAATCTTGAATCGTCGGTTGGTCTTATCTGTCCGTTGTACCAATTTGCTCCTCTCACTGTTTCTTGCCAATATCTCACCCTTACCAAGAGACGCCGCCGCTCATCATCGTCTAGCTCGTGGCATTCAACTGCCAGGCGGGGACTCCCGTGTTCTTGATCGAATTCACCACCACCTCGTCCTCCTTTTTCTTCAGTTGTTGCCACAGCGGAATACCACTCTGTATCTGGGTTGGTGGCCACTCCGACTCATTGTCAGTCTTCTTCTCTTCTTCAGTATTCTTCTCTTCTTGCTCCTCCTCGGCCTGCTTGTGCTTGAGTTGCCAGTCAGGGATTCCTGCGGCGAAAACCTCTCCCTTGGAGCTGGCCCCGGAAGCGGGATTGGCCATCCTGCCGTTGGATTCGGCCGCATGTTCACTGGCGATAGCATTTGCTGCCTTGGCCCTCTTCAAGATTTCAGATGCAGAAGGAATCGATGAAACTGGTGCCACTTTCCTTTCAGAGGACGAAGATGATTCACCGCGTGCCTTGATCAAGTTCTGGAGCGAAGTGAGCTCGCTTGAAATGTCCCGGAGCTCCTCGGAGATGGTTTCCTTGGTCAACCGCAAGTTCTTCTCCACGGCGTTCAGCAAGTTATCCACCTCAAGCTTCATCAAGCGCAAATCGTCGTCAAACTTCGATTTGTCTCTGTTGTACTTGGTCAAAAAGTCATTCACATTGTCGATCACCACGTCGATTTCCTTCAACTTGGCCTCGTTGGTGTCCTTGATCTCCTTTTGCTCCAAAGCCATCTGCTCAAGCACTTTATCAATCTTTACAAATTCCTCGTCGATCTTCTCCTTATCTTCGTCCACACGAGACTGGCCAGGTGGAATAATGCTGGGAATGAGAAATCGAGACACTACCTGGTACAAACCATAGGTGACGCCGGCGGTGGCGGTAGCCATGATGAAGTAGTCCTTCCAGGTTCTTTCCGGCACTTGTGGAGGGGCCGAGTAGTAGTCCAAGGGGGCTGAGGGCGCATAATTTGGCTGAGGCGAGTAAGATGGATTACCCACCTGTGGCGAGGACGAAACTGGGCTTCCAGAGCTCGAGTCACTCACTCGCTTTAAAGCATCTTCAATCTGGTCGTCATTCAAGCCCTTGGACTTGAGAAACTCGATTTTCTTGTTGAGTGACGATGACGCCACATTGGGGTCTCTAAGAAACGAAACGGCACTGGTGACGAGGTCGTTGTTCATCTCCAGGAAGAAGAAGTTGTTGGCTTGTCCGGCTACATTTACCCCAGTTTCTGGTCCGAGGTCCCTGGGAAACACCCGTACACCAGTGGTATTGGTGTGGTCTGAAAATGGCCATACCGAAATAGATTGGAGGGAGAGTATTTGGGCTGATTCTTAAGCAGGTTGATTTCACTCTCGGAAGTACATATTATCAATATGTCATCAACATAAAGTCCAAGTAGAGTACAATCGTTTCCATCATGCTTCATATAGATACATGATTCACCATAGCAGCGCTTTAGGCCAATGTGAAGGAGCAATTTCAGTGAACCTCCTGGAAAAATGATAAAAATTAAAAAATCCGTAATTAGAATACTCTTTACTTTTGTTATAGCCATTCCCTATTTACAAGAACTTGAGCAATTCCTCGTACATACACCAGCTGATTCCAGCACTAAGACCCTTTCTGCCCAAGCGCAATGAAAGCCCACTGAACAAGTTCTTAACTCCTCCAGGCTCCCTCAACAATTGGCGGGTCACCGACATGAATGTCGGAGCGTTTCTCGTGCCGGAATAAAGTTGTAACCTTGTCTTGATGGCATCGAAAGGTGCGGTGATGGTTGTCGACACCGACGAGGCCAAAACGGCTGACGCCGAGTTGGTGAGCGACGCAAAGTACGCGGTGTTCTGCAAAGGAGCAAAAACAGGCGGGAACAAGTCGTTTTTAAATCCCTCGTAGAAAAGAACGTAGAGGCCAGCATATGGAGAATCTCTCGCCAAAGTAGCAAAAGTGCCCTTGAAGAAGTTGCGGAAGGAGCCGGCCGCAGTGCCATCGTGGTAGATGCCTCCAAAACTCTCGCCGAGCGAATTGTACGAGTACATGCTCGACTCAAACCGGGTTTTTACCACAGTGATGGGCATAGTAATGAACCCAACCACAGCACGCACCACGAACCCTGTAGCCAAGTTTTCTGTATGAGAAAGTTTGGGCAACACGCTCGAGGTCAGACGTTCGGTGGTTTTCTTGACCGTGGCCAAATAGGTTCGGGTCTGCGAAAGGATGGTGAAGTACAATCCAGCACCTATGGACGTTCTGAGGGTGGAAGGAAGCACTCCGCGCCACAAGTCCTTGAGGTTGGCGAGCTTCTTAAGTTCTTTGGCAATCGTCGTCCGGTAGCCTGCCACCTCCAGCTGCTGCTGTTGCAATCTGGTTTTCAAAAGATCGAGAGGTTGCAACGTGAACGCCGACACGAGGCCCGAGGTGGCACCTGCAATCAAATGGACGGTTGTGGACGGGGCCTTGCGAACCTGTTCACCGGCGGCAGATTGTCCATTAGTCATAGAAATTGGGAAAGAGCAGCAGGTGGTACTTGGAAAATGTTACTGTCATCGTGCATTTAGGGTGCTTGTGCAGGTGAGTGTGGGGAGGCTAAAGGAAGGTGGTGGGATGGGAGGATAGAATGGACAAAGCAAAATAGCAAAGAAAGGGAGAGAAAGACAATTTGGAGAAGAAAGGTGGTGAATTGTATTGGCGAGCTGTTGACTGGCTTGCGGGTGGAGGTGGATAGAGATTTGGGGATGGAAGAAAAGGAAAAATTGGTGAGCGGGTGATAGCTTCACTTTTGGTAATTGTTCTTCATTAATTGGAATGATCACGCTCAGTGTTCTCAGTCTCTCAGTACTCTCAATGTTCTCAGTGTTCTCAATGCTCTCAGTGTTCTCAGTGTTCTTAATGTTCTCAATGTTCTCAATGTTCTCAATGTTCTCAATGTTCTTAATGTTCTCAATGTTCTCAATGTTCTCAGTGTTCTCAGTGTTCTCGATTGCTTACTCAACTGTCCTTTAGAACAACAACTATAAGGCTTAGCTTCTCAGACTTCTTTCTCTGTCTGTTCCTCCACTGATCATTGATACCAGACTGCCCTTACCAAGCAATGGTGAACAGTTCAAGGCGGAGAAAAGGGGGTAAGTCTGAGAAGCGAACTCTATAGTTGTTGTTTTTTAGAACTCAGCGCTTTCAGTGTTCTCGATGTTCTCGCTGGTCTCAATTCTCAGTGTTCTCAGTGTTCATGTCCCTCAATTACCTATGCTCAACAGTCCCCATTGCTCAAACACTCTAAATTTGCCCTCTTCTTCTATATTCTCCATACATCCACCGAAACCCCCTCTACTTCTCTGTCCACATCGCATCCATAAACTCCCGCAGCTCCTTGGTAATCACCAACTCTGGGTCCACCTCCTGCAAGCTCTCCATGCCCTCAAATGTCACCCCCGACATCTTCAAAAGCGACACGCTCGCGAGCCCGATAAACGAATGGAACGGGTCCGGCATGCTCTCTGTATCCTTGCCAAACCCTCCCATCAACTTATGCTGAGTGCCCTCGAGGAGATACTCGAGAGCTTTCTCGCGGTCAATGAGTGAAACGCCCCCTCCCAACATTTCTAACAGCCCCACCACCCACCACGAGTAGCAGGTGTCTGCAAACTTGTTTTCTCGTCCGTTAAAGCCCCCAACGTCACTTATCTCGTAAAACTCGTAGTCAAGCGACGGGCCGTAGGTCTCCTCGGGATAGTCCACTTGTCTGTGGACCAACCAGTTCTCGGTAAGCGCCACGAAGTCGTTTTTGGTGTCCAAATCAAACCCCGTAAGCTTGAGAGCTGCCAATCCACAGAATGTTAGTCCACTGTGGGATTCTGTGAACGATGCCGACGCTAGACCGCCGTTGAAGTTGAACTTATCGAGGATAAATGCAGTCATGGCCTCAATGTCGATGTCAGAAGCCCTCTTCTCCGCCGGCAATCGGTCATAGCCCACCATTTTCCGAATAGATGCAGCGATGTAGCAGAGCCTCAAGTCACTTTCTCCCCACGGCTCGCCGTCGGCGCCGAGGACAGGCACAAACGAGCCTTTGAGCGGCCCGGACTTCACCTGGCACCGCGAAACAAACGCCATGATTTTGTGGCGGTCGAGCTTCGTGGAGAAATCGTCTTGCAAAATTAGAAGTGATGCCAACGCGAAGAGCGTTGCCGAAAGATTGGGGAGATCGTAATCGTTGCGATCGTTTTGAAGTTTGAATGTCTGGCTCGAGCGAAATGCCTGGATGGTTGCATCTCTGGTGTGGATCAAATGGGAGTAGATGTACTCGATGTGGAGGTCATTGTCTTTGGTGTTAACGTGGCCTAGCAAACCGAGGCCATGGAGAACGAAGTAGACAATTGCTAGCTTATTTGCGTCTTCGCCTTGAGCTCTAGCAGGGAGCGAATGCAGGCATAGCAGGAAGAATTTCTTGTGTTTTTCGACCAAGAGACTCATGTTGGCGGTGAGTTCTGGATGTAGGACTGAGATAAGGTGGAGGGCTTGATGATTGGAGTTTTCTGGGTAAAGTGAGTGGAAGTTGAAAATTCATAGATGCCATGTTCGCTGTTATGTCTGCTAATTTATTTTCTAGCTCCCTAAATTTTGCTACTTTCGTAATCTTACTCTGTGCTATTATCCATTTTACTCTGTGATGCGCTACTCTCGCATAGTGGTACTCTCATCTTCTCTGATTCGAGTTCTAAATCGCTATGCCGATGGGTTCATCAGCTTTCTGTTTCGTAATTTGGAAATCAAACGACACACTGTTCGTGATCTGTAGAATCGGCACTAATGGACAATAGTATTAGAGAAAATACATGTATGAAAATACAGACATCAATGGCTAGTGAATTACGTGCAATGCATTAAAATTCGAATTTATCAAGGAACCTGCCACCAGTTTTACAATGGGATCATGATAGGAAGCACGGAGCATGAGTAGTAGCGGTAGCTAACTCCTTCTTCAATGCCTCGATGACCAAGTCCAACTGGTCCTTGGAAAGCTGGAAATTGGCCCTTTCCAAATATCTGACACCTCCGTGGGCCATCTTCGGCCGAGGTACGATGAGGAACTTGGAGGTGGGGGGTCGCCAAGGTGGCATGGAGATGGCCCATTTCGTCTCTCCCAATGACTCAAGAGAAGAAAGACCAATTCCGACCATATCTATAACGAACTGTCTTATGCTGTTCCTTCCATGATGGGAGTACTGCGATAAATCTCGAATTTCTGTTGTGCTGTCTAGTCCTCAGAAGGTCTAGTTCTTCGTTACCCAAATCTAGAACTCTTCCCAATATCCAGTTCCTTTTCCAACATCTCTTCATGCTTTGTAGTAATGCACTGGTGCCTGTTATTCACTCTATAAATCTCACCTACTCTATGCTGCAATCACCCCTCCATACTCCCCAAAAGTGCCCCCATATTGATATGAAAGTGCCTTCTCTCTTTTATATCCTCTGAAGTGATAATCGACACAATCACAGGAAGCTTGTCTCCAACTCGTAGCACTCCAGATGAACAATATACCTTCTCGTACTCATGGCCAAAATCCCTCTTAAACTCCTCTGCAAGCTCTGAGTAGTCGACTTCAATGCCACCAACCCACTCAACGTCGTAACTGGTCACTGAGTCGTCCAGGGCGGGAATTGCATTTCTCATTGCCAACGGCTCCTTTGATAGTACGAAGCTGAACTTCGAGAGGTCCACATTCAATCCGCACCCAATGAACTTGGTGAACGCCTCCTTGAGCGTCCAGAAATGGTTGAACGTGACATATCTGTCCCCTATATCAGAGATTTGCATTAATTGGGTCGTTTCAGCCGTAGCAAAGATTCCTCGGAATTGGTCCATGAAGTCTACCGAAGAAATGGAATCCTGAGTCTCATGCGAGAGATCTATGCCCACAGGCCGCTGTGATCTCACTTGTACGACTATGGAGATGACATCGTTGGAGCTGCTGGAATTATATTGGAAATTGAGTTCCTGCTGGTTGCGGAGCTGTGGTTTGCCGTATTTGTTGTATGTCGTTCCCAATTCGGCCCATGGATCGAACCCGGTTAATCTTCCTTGAACGAAAATGACGTAGTTGAGCACCGCCTTGGTGAACAACCTCAGCACCAACTCCTTGATGCGATTATGGCGGTGATTTCTCACCTTGACCTGGTCTTTGAGAGAGAGCTTTCTCATGCAAATCTCGAAGTTGTAGTCATCGGAGAGGAATTGTATCAATCTGTGGTTAGCGACTGAGGTTGTGAAAAGGAGGATCTGCGATCGCTCGAACGAATTGGGGAGCAGTTCCACGAGAGTCATGATGATGAGTCAACTCCGCCATATAGAGATAAGTGAGAGGAAATTAAGCTCGACGGCACTAAAATCGCTTGATGGATGGGGTAAAGAGAGTGAGGTTAGCGTTGTGATGTCCGTCTCTTGTTGACTTTTTGGATTTAGAGTTTTTGATTCTTTTTGATTTTTTTTCGGTTGTTGTATTTACCTAATATCCTTCCCACTGTGCATAAAATTGTAAATCGGTCAATGCAGAGCGTGGCCGTGACTCTAGGAAGTACGAAGAAAAAAGAAGACGAAGAAAAAAGTCTACTCTCGACGATTTCTACTGCCCCCTACCGCTAATTTGTGTACACGTCACGAAAATGGCTTGGTTATTGCTCCATGGGGGTTCGTGGAGTTAATACCGAAATTGTAGTTATTACTATAGACCTGCGATGACGAGGCCCTCAAGTAATTTTCTGAAAGGCTCTCAGCAGGATTGCTAGAAGCGGGAAGCTGTATACGAAGCGCCTTAGATGGAAACGCATTAGACGGGAAGATCCGAATAGAAAGAATAAAGAAACATTAACTACAAAACACTCATATGGGTACGAACTGTTACACTGCACTGGTGGTATTGAGCGCACAATCCAACATGTGAGTTCCATTTAAATGAATGCAATTTCTTTTCTGAAATCTGCCTCTCACCAGTCCATCTAATTCCGACACTTCTTATATGACCCTAACTATTTGATTTGCATTACGTAGACGTGACTGAGCTTCCGAACCAGAGGTGATATTTTTCGAAAAAACCAAGCCATCTTATATACTCTATTCATGTGGTCAAGCCGTAAGAGAAATGTACTCCAAAGAAGACATCCCCACTCAAGTGGTGTGAACTGTTGAGTTGTGGGACGTAAGTTTGTGTATTCTCAGACATAATGAGCAATTGCTTCTTCACACCAACAACTATGAGACAAGAAAGGCAGAAGAGGAGCAAAAGAGTCATTACAAAATTGAAAGGTTTGTATGGATAACCGTTCATCTCAAATTCAAAGTCCAGAGAGTCTCTCAATCAGTATGTATTTCTATTCCACACGAAATCTAGAGGACCACTCCACAGCCAGTACATTAAGTGCGATTCCAGCTTGGCTACATATATCAGACGTTGTCCCCAAGCCCTGAACTTTTCGTTATTTTACACTCGTTCGATACTCTGGAAAGTTCACTTTCCAAATCAGCCATGAGACTTCCCTGATAGTGATCATCTCGTTCAGATGAGGGAAATAAATCCAGGACATAAAACTTCCTTTCATATTTAATCTAGTGACTTGATTTACTAGAATTAACGTGATTAGGGCTATGATAATACCAATCTGGTAGCTAGACATCTACTGGTGGAGTGAAGGCGGTCCAGAGACACTCGCATTCACAATTTCGAGCATAGATGTCAAACTTTAAGAAACGTCATCTGTCGACTCCAATGTTGCAGGCCATATATTTGAATTTTGCTTCCACGGCCAAGCCAATTGCTCTTAGTCCTTGAAAGTCATGAATTGTGTTGAATCAAATGAGTACTGACAACCTCCAGGAAACCGTAGAAACTGTATGAGTCGGGCCACAGGAAATATCACAGACAAATAGAGAAACCCAAACGTTTTAGGAGATTTTTAAATAACATGCATAATCCAGAGTCAATAGGTAAACGTTTGCAGGAGATTTTACAAGAACACGCATAATTAAGAGTCGATAGACAACTAATCATAGAGGATTGTCTGATGGACTGCCAACCCCTTTCACAGGCGGAGCAGTCTCAAGCTTTCCGTACCCTGGCATAATCCTCGCATCGTCTTCAAATCATGGTTTATTGTAAACTTACACAAACGAGTTATTCACCGCTCATGAGAGGGGAAGTAATTGGCATTGCATCAGATAATGCACTTCCTGTCAATTCTAGGTCACTTGACATAACGCTACCAGTAAGCAGATTACCAATCCTTGAGTGGCATTTGTGATGCCATGGTGGAAAATTATTCACCAGTAATTTCTCACGAACCCGAGAAACAAGATAAATATCTGCAACCTCTCATTTTAGCCAGAGGCTGTGGAAATTCCGCCACTTTTTCGACAGAACAAAATAAAGCGACTCCGCCACTTTTATTTTCAACAATCAAAGCAAAGAGGCTACGCCACTTTTATTTTTCGCATAAAGCAAAACAAAGACTCTCCTATCTCCGCATGGAAGATTACCGGCATGTCAAAGATCCAAGTGGTTGCGAAAACCGCCGTCTGACGGCTCCGAAATGCTAGGATTCGCAGTCAAAATGCCGATAGGTTATGGGCCCGGGGTCCCCGGAATTATGAGAGTTAGTGCCCTGGGTCCCCGGAATTATCAGAGTTTGCGCCGTCCAGTACCTAGATCCTCGTAACGATCGCTCGTATAGGAGATGGAGGAGAAATTCAGGAACACAGTACCAGTCAATACCCAAACCAGGCACATAAACCAGTCAAATTCCACAAATTGACTATGTAAGAGAACACTAGCCCAGCTTTTAGTCCAGGACTACCTCAACTATAAATCCATGGTTGACTAAAATGAAGAGGATTCTCCTTTAGGACTTGGCATCGCCACTGCCACGCTTTCCATTACCCCATCAGCTATTGTTCCGGCCCGGAAAGTGTCCCGAGCATCCGATCACGGTGCAGTGCGGAGGGCTGGATACACGCGTGGAAGTGGATGCGGAGGCGACGGAAGGAAAGGGACAGGATGCGATTAGACAGACAATAGAACGGCGGAGCAGAAGTGTGAGGATGAGGGATGAGCAATTGAAAGAGCCGATTGAAAGAGCCGATTGAGAAGCGGATTGTAGTCGAGTTATGAATTGATAAAATTGATTGATAATGAAGTGAATTGATTAATAAAGTGAATAGATTAATGAATTTTAATCAATTGAACTAATGAATATTAAGGGAATTGAAATTATGTAAAACGTTAGAACTGGATTGGAATGAAGTGAATTTAACCTAAATTGTACATCATTTTAATTGGAAAATTACGTTATCTGAAAAAAAGGAAAACTAATAAAGGTGGAAGGGGACAGCAACACAAGGGCATTAATAATAAGAATTAAACAATAGAAGAAGTATCAGAGCGTCAACGGCGGACATAAGAAATGATTTGCGAGGTTCTCGAGCGATCCTTGCCAATTCTCATGGACCCAATCCCGCGATGTGCGTCGGCCGCTCAAACTTCCATACATTCCGTACGTCCGTCGAAGCAGGGCCCAACGAAGAACCTCCGCCCTCACCGATTATTCCGAGCCCGCGCGCTATTACCATTGTTCTGTTTCTCTAGCTTCTAACTTACCGCCTGTCTTCACGCCAGCAATCTCATCTGGGCCCATTGCGCTTGATTTTTCTTGTGGGGTCCAGTCATGATGAGGGATCGGTTCTCGATGGGGAATAAAAAGAAAACAAAGGTGCGGCTCGACAACGGCTTCTGTGCAACCTTAGTAGCCACGGCCAAAGGTGAGAACGTATCCGTCAAGCTGTCCACCACCATAGCTTCCAATCCAATCACAAGTGGAGCCTGCCGAAGAGTCTGCGGCAATGTTGTAAGAAAATCCCTCCGGCCACCCGCCGGTGTCGCCGTTCTGCTTTGATCGTGGGCTAACTCCGCAAACAATCGGAACTTAACCACCTTCCGTCACATGGCCTAATCCGGACAAGCATATGTAGGCGCAACTGGTATAAGTATAGTGGCCCTCCTCCAATGGCGGGGCCCACTATTCACGGCTATCTATAACTATTCTCAGCAAATTGCTTGACAGTTGTGCCTTTTTAATTTTAATCTGTCCAGTTCTGGCTGCCGTTATTTCTCCTACTACGTCTCACTGAATGGTTGAGGAAAAGGTTTTTGTTAGTGATCAGGCTGATGAAGGCCCCCAAATGGGCCGTACCTCGACTCAATCGTCGTCCCAATCCCCCAGCGATGACGAATCCGTCAACGAGTACAGAGGCTTTTCAGCCCACCAGGACGAGATCAGGGATTTGGCCCGTACCATCTCCCACAATTCCATGAACTCGGTCAAAACCAAAGAGTCGTCTGCTGAATTGATCAAGTATTTGACGCACATGACCAACGTGCCCGGAGTGGCGCCTTTCGAAAACGTCGAGGAAATCTTGAACCCGGAGTCCGACTCCTTCGATGCCAAGTTCTGGGTCAAGAACATGCGCAAGTTGTTCGACACTGATCCAGACTACTACAAGCCTTCCAAGTTGGGGGTTGCCTACCGCAATTTGCGTGCTTACGGTGTGGCCAACGACTCCGACTACCAGCCTACCGTCACCAACGCCCTCTTCAAATTGGCTGCCGATGGCCTCAGACTGTTCAGAAAGGAGGACGAGGGCCGTTACTTCGACATCTTGAAGACCATGGACGGTATTTATAAGCCAGGTGAGCTCACAGTGGTATTGGGCCGTCCCGGTTCTGGATGTTCCACTTTGCTCAAGACCATTGCTAGCAACACCTACGGTTTTAACGTTGCAAGCGAGTCGCAAATCTCATACGACGGTCTCACTCCGGCCGAAATCGAAAAACACCACCGTGGAGACGTTGTCTACTCCGCCGAAACCGACGTCCACTTTCCACATTTGTTGGTGGGTGATACCTTGGAGTTTGCTGCCAAGTTGAAAACTCCCCAGAACAGAGGCCCCGTCTCCAGAGAAGACTGGGCAAAGCACATGGCCTCGGTCTACATGGCCACCTACGGTTTGTCGCACACCCGTAACACCGCCGTGGGTAACGACTTTGTTCGTGGTGTGTCTGGTGGTGAAAGAAAGCGTGTTTCCATCGCTGAGGTGTCCTTGTGTGGTGCCAACGTCCAGTGTTGGGATAACGCAACAAGAGGTTTGGATGCTGCCACTGCTTTGGAGTTTATCCGTGCTTTGAAGACGTCGGCTGCCATTTTGGACGCCACGCCTTTGATTGCCATCTACCAGTGTTCGCAGGATGCCTACGACTTGTTTGACAAGGTGGTTGTTCTTTACGAGGGTTACCAGATTTTCTTCGGTAAGGCCAAGAAGGCAAAGGAGTTTTTCCTTAACATGGGTTACGACTGTCCTGCTCGTCAAACCACCGCCGATTTCTTGACCTCGTTGACCAACCCTGCTGAAAGAATTGTTCGTCCTGGCTTCGACAACAAGGTTCCTCGTACTGCCAAGGAGTTTTCAGACTACTGGCGTGCTTCTCCAGAGTACACGGCTTTGACCACCAAGATCGATGCTTACATCAAGGAGCACGAAGAAGCCGAAACCCGCGAGGCCTACAGGGAATCTCATGTTGCCAAGCAGGCTAAACACCTTTCCCCTTCTTCGCCATATACCGTTTCTTTCCCCATGCAGATCAAGTACCTTGTTGGGCGTAATTTCTTGAGAGTGAAGGGTGATCCGTCCATCACAATCTTCTCGATTTTCGGCCAAGGTGTCATGGGTTTGGTTTTATCGTCTGTGTTCTACAACTTGAGTCAAACCACTGGATCTTTCTACTACCGTGGTGCCGCCATGTTCTTTGCTGTCTTGTTTAATGCCTTCGCTTCCTTGTTGGAGATTATGTCTTTGTTCGAGGCCCGTCCGATTGTGGAGAAGCATAAGAAGTATGCATTGTATCGACCTTCCGCTGATGCGCTTGCGTCCATCGTTTCGGAACTTCCAACGAAGTTTGTTATGTCGGTGGCCTTCAATTTTGCTTTCTACTTCATGGTGAACTTCAGACGTGACGCGGGAAGATTCTTTTTCTACTGGCTCTACTGTGGCCTCTGTACGTTGTGCATGTCTCATATGTTCAGATCTTTGGGTGCTGTCTCGACCTCTATTGCTGGTGCAATGACGCCCGCAACTGTTATTTTGTTGGCGATGGTTATCTACACTGGTTTTGTTATTCCAAAGCCAAGTATGTTGGGCTGGTCTGAATGGATTCTGTACATCAACCCAGTCTCGTATGTTTTCGAGTCTTTGATGGTTAATGAATTCCACGACCGTCAGTTTTTGTGTGCTAGCTACGTCCCAACTGGTCCAAACTATGCCAATGTTCCTGACACACTGCGTATCTGTGCTGTTCAGGGTGCTGTTGAAGGTAATGCCTACGTTAACGGTACCGACTACTTGAAACAGTCTTTTGAGTACGTCAACTCACACAAGTGGAGAAACATGGGTATTATCATCGCTTACATCGTTGTGTTCTTGTTTGTTTACATCTGGTTGACCGAAGCCAACAAGGGTGCCATGCAGAAAGGTGAAATCGTGTTGTACTTGAGAGGTTCTTTGAAGAAAGTCAAGAAGACCACTGACAACAAGAGGGCCATTGCTAATGATCCTGAGAACGACCTTCCAAATGAGAAGATTGCCTTCAAAGATGCTGCCGAGAGCTCGGAGGACAACTCGTCTAACTCTTCGGTTGCAAAAAATGATGAACAAAGGCAAATTTTCCACTGGAGAGATTTGACTTACTCCGTCAAGATCAAGTCTGAAGACCGAGTTATCTTGAACCACGTGGATGGTTGGGTGAAGCCTGGTCAGGTGACTGCTTTGATGGGTGCTTCTGGAGCTGGTAAAACTACCTTGTTGAACTGTTTGTCCGAGCGTGTCACCAGTGGTATTATTACTGATGGAGTCAGAATGGTTAATGGTCACTCCTTGGACTTCTCGTTCCAGAGATCGATCGGATATGTCCAACAGCAAGATATTCACTTGCCTACTTCCACTGTTCGTGAGGCCTTGACCTTTTCTGCATACTTGAGACAGCCAGATTATGTCTCCAAGGCTGACAAAGATGCTTACGTCGATTATGTCATTGATTTGTTGGAAATGAACAACTACGCTGATGCATTGGTTGGTGTGGCTGGTGAAGGATTGAACGTTGAGCAGCGTAAAAGATTGACTATTGGTGTCGAGTTGGTTGCCAAGCCTAAGTTGTTGTTGTTCTTGGATGAGCCTACCTCCGGTTTGGATTCTCAGACTGCTTGGTCCATTTGTAAGTTGATGAGAAAATTGGCTAACCACGGACAAGCTATTTTGTGTACTATCCATCAGCCATCAGCTATTTTGTTGAAGGAGTTTGACCGTTTGTTGTTCTTACAAAAGGGTGGCCAGACTGTCTACTTTGGTGATTTGGGTGAGAACTGTCTGACTTTGATCGACTACTTCGAAAAGAGTGGGGCCCACCCATGTCCTCCTGAGGCAAACCCAGCCGAATGGATGTTGGAGGTTGTCGGTGCCGCTCCAGGTTCTAAAGCCAATCAAGATTACTTCGAGGTCTGGAGAAACTCCGCCGAGTTCGGTCGCGTGCAAAATGATTTGAACACCATGGAAACTGAATTGGTCAAGTTGCCAAAGGATGAGTCTCCCGATTCGCATTTGACATACGCTGCTCCTTTATGGAAGCAGTACTTGATTGTCACTTGGAGAGCTATTCAGCTAGACTGGAGAACGCCTGGATACATCTACTCAAAGATTTTCTTGATTGTTTCGTCTGCACTTTTCAATGGTTTCTCCTTCTTTAATGCTGGTACGTCTATTCAAGGGTTGCAGAATCAGATGTTCTCCATCTTCATGTTCTTTATTCCCTTCAACACTATGGTCCAGCAGATGTTGCCTTACTATATCAAGCAGAGAGAAATCTATGAAGTCAGAGAAGCTCCGTCGAGAACATTCAGTTGGGCTGCTTTCATTTCTTCTCAAATTACTGCGGAAGTTCCATTCCAGATTGGTATCGGTACTTTGGCTTATTTCTGTTGGTACTACCCTGCGGGATTATACCATAATGCTGAGCCAACTGACCAAGTCAATGAGCGTGGAGGTTTGATGTACTTGCTCATCATTTCCTTCTTTGTTTACACCTCGACAATGGGTCAGTTGTGTGTCTCATTCATCGAATTGGCCGACAATGCTGCTAACATGGCGAACTTGTTGTTTATTATGTGTTTGAACTTCTGTGGTGTGTTGGCAGGACCTCAAGCTTTGCCTGGTTTCTGGATTTTCATGTACAGGGCAAATCCATTCACCTACTTGGTGCAAGCGATGTTGAGTACGGGTCTTGCAAATGCTGATGTTGTCTGCCGAGCTAAAGAGTTCCTTGTCTTTTCTCCGCCGCTGGGACAAACTTGTGAAAGTTATATGGAACCTTTTATATCCACCGCTGGTGGGTACTTGGGAAGCCAAACGACCGACACAGAATGTCACTTTTGTTCGGTTTCCGAAACTAATACGTTCTTGCACAGCGTGAACTCTTATTTCTCTCAAAGATGGAGAAACTACGGAATCTTTGCCTCATTCATTGTCATCAACGTCATTCTTACAATATTCTTCTACTGGTTGGCTAGAGTTCCAAAGGGTAACAGAGAGAAGAAGAGGAAGTAGTGAATTTGGTTTGAGTCTTGTTTATATTTATGATTTATATACCTGTCAATTAAGGACATTTTCATTTGACCCATCTAAAGTACTGTATTAATGGCGATGGTCATGTATGCCTTAGGTCTGTGTATATCTTGATGAACTATGTACTTGTCAGTCGAGACATTTTACAAGCTGTCCTAAACGTAGTATATTAACAATGATGTATATGCAATTTTCTAAAGTGGCTTCACGTTGTAGCGCATCTTGATACCCATGGCAGCCAACTCGGAGTCCAAGTACTTCAACACGAATGGAATAGCCACCGTGGTGGTGTTTTCTCCTCCAACAAACTTGACGCCGTGGCCATCCTCCCAAATATCCGCCTCATTGACGTATTGGCCCTTCTTAATGAATTTTTCCAACTTGTCGGCGCATCCACGACAACGAATCGTCGACATCGAGCCAATCCGAGGCACCGATCTCTGGGTATTAAGCAACGAACCACACGACCGACAAATAGGTGTCTGGGCATAGTCAGAAGAGTTCAACAATCTATCCTGGAGCAAGTAGGCAGTACCGTGACCAATCAATGCATCTCTCTCCATCTCTCCCACACGGATACCTCCGTGTCTCTTACGGCCCTTGACAGGCTGCATGGTTAACGAGTTGACCGGACCGGTGCTTCTGACCTGGAACTTATCGTTCACCATGTGTCTCAATCTCTGGTAGTAGACAACACCAATGTAGATGTCTGCTCTGAGCTCTTCACCAGTGACACCGGAGTACATGGGCTCGTTTCCGTGGTAGTTGTAGCCGGCCTTTTTCAACTGCTCTCCGAAGAAATCGGCTGGAGTGTCGTCCTCGGAAAACTGCCATGGAGTCGAGTCTTGAGCAATTCCGTGTAATGCACCGGCTTTACCTGCCAACGACTCGACAAACATACCGATAGTCATACGCGAGGGGAAAGCGTGCGGGTTAATGATGACATCCGGCTGCATTCCAGACTCGGAGAACGGCATGTCGATGGTTGGCCACTTTCTCGAGCAAACACCCTTCTGTCCGTGACGAGAAGAGAACTTGTCACCGATCAATGGCGCTCTGCTCACTCTGTACTTGATGGTGAGCTGCTGGCACTCGGAGTCGCCCGAGTCATCACCCAAAAGCTTGACTTCTTCGATGTAGGCAGCCTCACTGGAGTGGTAGGTCTTTACCTTGGTTTTTCCGAGAGTCTCGTCAAAGTATGCAACGATAGGGTCACCTTCCTCCACCCGGACACCAATGAGAGGCAATCCGTCCTCGTCCAACTTCTCTTTCCATGTCTCTGGGTACTCGTCGGCACCGAAACCAAAGTGCTGAGTGATGGGGTCTCCTCTTCTTCTCAGCTGGGAAAGATCCACCTTCTCAACCTTGTAAACGGTACCGTAACCAAAACCTCTCTCGTCGGCAGACTTGTTGATGATCATGGCGTCATCCATATCGTAACCGGTGTAGGAAATAACGGCGACAACGGCGTTCATACCGTTCGGGAAGTTGTCCATTCCGTAGTCATCGTACAAGCCGGCCTTGACGATTGGAGTCTGACCCGTCTGCAATCTGTAGAGCTTGTTATCGGATCTGTGTGCCAAAGCGACACCGGGCGTACCCATGGTTTGCTTACCCATCTGACACTGGTACATGTTTCTTGGAGACTGGTTGAAATCCGAGAAAGGAGTCAAGTTGGCCAAAATCGACAAGATATTTGTAGGAGCAAACTCAACGTGTGAATGGACAGAAGGCTGGATTTCTGCGGGCGTAACGGCGATGTTCATGTACACCTGCTCGAAAGGGCCTAAGATATCCTCCTTGTCCAAAGGCAAGTACTTGGCAGGTCTCATCATTCTGGAATGGCCACCAAAAAGGTACAAACCGGGGTACTGACCCTTGTTGGAAGGAGGAACGTAGCCGATTTCCAAGTCCAAAGGCAAGCCGTGGCCTCCCTCCACCTTCCAAAGTCTCAATGCGTCAGCAACGAGCTTACCTTGTTCGTGAGAGGTCCAGCCAACGATACGGCCATCTAATTGCACACAGCACAACCCAGGGCCAGCAGCGAAAGTGTCGGCAGGAGAAACACCCAAGGCAGCCAAAGCAGCAGGAACCTGAGAGACGTCAGAAGCAGTGGTGGCGATTTTACACTTGTGAGCCAAATGGTTCAACAAACCACATGGAGATCCATCGGGAGTGTGGACAGGACACAAGAAGCCCCACGACTCCGGCAACAACTTTCTGACGGTGGTGGTCTTCAATTCGGCGAAGAAAGAGCCCCTATGGACCATGCGGAAATGCGAGATAAAACGGTAGAAGTTGATCTTCTCGGCAACAACGGTGTATCCAGAAACCTGCTGCAAGTCCAATCCAGACTGCGACACCAAGTTACCGGTGGACAAGAAGTACTGCAACTTTTGGCCGATGTTCTCGTTAATTCTCGTGAACACCCTGCTCATGTACTTTCTGTCGTTGAAGTTGACTCTCACGCCTCGGTTGATGTCGGAGGTGATTTGCAACTTGATGTTTTGCAAGTATTCGTCGATCTTCTCCTTGATGATCATGCCGTACAAGAAGCCTCCCAACAACACTTCCTGGTGCTGGGTGGCATCTGGATTGTCTGGAGCGCAGTCTCCGGCCACCAATGAGTACAATTTTCTGATCATGAACAACAACATGCGGAACTTGTCGGCGTTGTTGGGCAAGTGCACAAGCACAATGCGCTGCAACACCTCACGGCCCACGTCGATATCGGAAACATCAGCAGCAGCGCCGAAAACGACCCGGAACTTGTCTCCCAAATAGGCCAAGGTGTCCTTCTTCAGGTAGAGGTTATACTGCTTGTAGGTGCGCAAAAGCAACTCCAAACGATCGGTCAAGAACGAGTTGGAGCCGTCGGAGCCCAAGATGCCGTCGAAAATCTCACGGTCGTTGGTCTCCACCAATGCCTTCAAGATCATCATCACCGGCACCAAGTACTCGTTTTTGCGCCAGGAAAAACGGAAGGTCACGTTACCGTCCTTCAAGTAGTGCAACACGTTGGTCTGCGACGTCTGGTCGGGGCGGACGCATCGGATCTGAACACCAAATTTGGTGTAAGAGGCGCCACGGTTTCCGAACGATGGCCGGATCAATGCCATCGGGTGGTTCCTTCGCTGAACAATCAACATACGAATCACCTTCTCGATACCGTTGACAATGAAATAGCCCCCCAACTCGTCACTCTCCTCTTTTTGGTTGACCAACTCGTTGGGAGACAACTTCTCCAAATGACAACGGTTACTCTTCAACATGATAGGCACCTGGCCAGCGTCACGCACCTCCGACACCTCCTCGCCTCCGTTGACCGACCACACCACTTTAAGCATGAGTTTGCCTCGATAGGTGGTCATTCTTTCTCTACATTCCGATGGATAGGTCTTTCTGTTGACAGAAAGCTTGTCTGTGGGCGGCACGCTGGGTCTGGCCAACTGCACGGTTTCCACCCGGATTGACAACTTGTTTCCCAATCTGTCCTGTTCGGCGGCATCGAAAATGGTTCTTGTTCCGATATCTTTGACACCCAAGTTCAAGAGCCCGCCGTCAGCTCCATCAGTCAAGGCATTGAACGACCCCACGTGGGGCGCCACGGCATCAGCCAATAGCGGGTAGGCACTCTTGTCTTTTGGAGGATTTTGAAACCTCTGCTCACGCTCTAGAGTTTTGAACTGAGCACCCATGATGAGATGAGATGGACTCGATTTTTTTTTCCGATCCAGAGTAGTAGGTGATGCGCGCACGTGATGCAAGGTCATGTGCGCGATGATGCTCCACCATCACCAGCAACTGAAGTCTATTCTATCACTCAATTCTGGTTCCTAGAAGGAAGATTAGCTATGGCCAACTCACGCTTCGAGTATGTCAAGCAGTTTGAGCGCGAGAACTTTCTTCTCCCGCAAACCCACATCGTCATCCGAGTCGACGGAAAAGGCTTCCACAAATTCAGCCAACATTACCAATTCGATAAGCCCAACGACTCCCGGGCACTCCAAGTGATGAATGCTGCGGCACGTGCCATGGTAGACCAATTCCCCGACATTGTGTTGGCGTACGGCGACTCCGATGAGTACCTGTTTCTTCTACGAAGAACATGTGAGCTTTTTGAGCGCAGGGAAATGAAACTTGTGTCGACGTTTGCGTCGTTTATGTCAGTCCACTATTTGATGGCGTGGAATGCTGAGTTCCCGGAGAAACCCGTGGAAGCCGCCAGGCTCCCGACATTCGATGCCCGGGCAGTGGTGTATCCGAATGCTCAGACTGTGAGAGACTATTTCAGTTGGCGCCAGGTAGATTGCCATATTAACAATTTGTACAATACGACGTTCTGGAATTTGGTGTTGAAAGCAGGCATGACGGGCCACGAGGCCGAGCAGAAGCTTCTGGGTACCGTGGCGAGCGACAAGAATGAGATATTGTTCGATTTGTGCGGAATCAACTATAACAACGAGCCAGAGATGTTCAAGAAGGGCACGGTGATTGTGCGGGAATACGACATGGGGACAAAGGTGGACGATACGGGACTTTCTGCTAGACAGACGCAGAGAGCGGAGAAAGCACGAAGAAAGGCGAAGGTACAGCTATATCATACAGATATCATCAAGGACGACTTCTGGAACGGCCGGCCGTGGCTCCTAGAGTGAGTCAGGAGTGAAGGTGGAGTGAAGAAGTCATGGAGGCCAATAAAGGACGCTGTCATGTGTTTTTCAATCACTGCCTTACTATTTCTTGAGGCTGATTGATCGCCTTGCGGAGTCAACTAATCCAAACGAATCAATGAACCTGAGAAATCCGTCCAACTTATTAAAATGATGCTTCAACTGATTAGCATATGTTTTCAAGTAATTATCAAGGACTCTTGTGATGGATACTAGTCAAACATTTAATGAGTTGATTTCCGCTCTACTGTTAAAAAAAGACCTACATCTCCCGTTATTGTGTAGAGGCTCTTTCATTCTTGGTCAGAAAGCTCAATCAGAACGGAATCGTAAGTAATCACTTATATTTCATCTGGAAAAGTTGTCACTCCAATACATCTGCTTCCGTGTAGTGCCTACTTTTAAATATCATAATTTAATTAGAAGTTACTACAGGGATAGTTGCATATCTATCTGCTGTGACTACCTATGTCGCAATCCATTTCGCAATTCATATCCGTTTCCGAGTTCATATCCGTTTCGCAATTCGTATCCATTTCCCATTTTATATCCATTTCCAACTCTAGCCTATTCGACTCTTATTTCTGACTGCAAGCGTCGAAATCAAAGTTCCTACCTACAGGTATAAACTTCGGCACAAAATGAATTTCCTCCTATGTTTTTTCCTTGACATCAAAATTACCTTCCTCCTATCTCTATCTATGATTTTCTCACTAATCAAGCTTCCGCACTATATCTTGTCCCCACACACAATGACCCAAAAACGATTAAAAAAAACTACCCACCAATTCACTCTCAACCCGTTCCCACTAATCTCAACTCCCATAATCTCAACTCCCACTAATCCCAACCACCAACTCCAATTCCCTCGCCCGTCTCCACCATCTCCATCTTCCTCTTGCAGCCACACCCGTACACCACAGATCAGTCATATCGCCATTTTGCAATCATTATCTACAGATCCACATACTACTTCATTAAAACGCAAAATGCCGCCCAGAAAACAACGTTCGGGTGTTCGCGGGCCTAACTCCGCTCTTACCGAGTTTCTCCGGGTCGAAGGTATCACGAACGCGTTCAGAGAACGACGCCAAAGAGAAGAAGAATCTCCATCGCAGACTCCGGCAACTGAAACGGTGCCGCTGAGCTCTGAAAATGAGTCTCCAGCGGCTCCAGCGCGTGCAAGACGCGTTGTTGATGATGAAGAGGAGGAAATCCGTGCCGCTGGCAGGAAAAAGCGCAGAATAGCGGCGTCAAGATCTTCAAATGGCCATCCTGGCGATGATGGATCCGATAGCGGGTCTGATAGCGATTTCAAGGCTTCAGATGCCGACGACGACGTACTGGATGACGGTTACAAGAAATTTGGCGAAGAGGACGTATGCGTAGAGTGCGGCAACCCGTTCACCTTGACAGTTTATTCGAGATACTTAGATGATCTGAAAGGGTATTTGTGTGAAGATTGCAACGAGGTACTCAAGAAGAAAGAGCGAAACGCGCGGAAAAACCAGATGAATGCCCGCAAGAAGCGCAAGAAGCTCGCCCAGGCCCTTTTGGATAAGAAAACAGTCAGATTGCCTAGCTTGCAGGATGTATGCATCAAGACTATCACTCAAAACATTGGCGATGTGGAGGCGCTTGGAGAGATCGGCCAGACAAACATCAATAAGATTCTGCGAATTTTGTCCAAAAACAGGTCGCTTAACGACTCGACGGTATCGCTTTTCTTGAATCCTGAAGTGCGTGCTCTAGAATTCTGGGATTGCTCCAAAGTCAGCAGCGATTCGTTCAATCAGATCGCGGCCTACTGTTCGAGTCTCGAGTCTCTCACCATCTTCATGTGCGGCCAATTCCATAACGACAACTTGGTGTACTACAAGGATAAACTTCCCCGTTTGACCAAGCTCTCGCTTAACGGCCCGTTCTTGATTAGTAACCAACTCTGGCAGGAATTTTTTGAGCAGGCACAGTGTGACTTGCAAGAGTTTGAAGTCAGAAACACTCACAGATTCGGCAACCAGGCGCTTATTTCCTTGTTGGAGAGCAAAGGGGCAGGTTTGACGTCGTTGAAGTTGTCGAGACTAGATGGCCTAGACTCGGCTTCCGTGTACGAGCTCATTCCTCAGTATATCGCTCCGTCGCGCTTGACAGCATTGGAAATCTCCTACCCCTTTAAAGAGGACTTAATAACTGACGATTTGATGATTCACATTCTAGCCATGACAGGCGAATCACTCCAATATTTAAATGTGGATGGATGCACCACCTTGACTGATGCTTTTCTTAGGGATGGTGTAGCCCAGTTCTGTCCTCGTCTTGAGGTTTTGTCTATGAGGAATCTTGACTTGATCACTGACGATGGATTTGCTACAGCTTTCAATGACTTTTCCGTCATAAATACCGGTGGTCTCGTGACGGTGGACCTTACCAAGTGTATTAGGTTGGGAGACAAGGCTGTACATGCTCTACTTAAGCATTCGGGAGAAACTCTCGTGGAAGCGTCATTCAACTCGCTCGATAAACTTTCAAAACCGTTCTTGATGCAAATCTTAACAGAAGATACGGCAAAATGGAAGAAGGACTTACGACAGTCCATCGAGGACGGAATAAATGACTCTGCGGAGTCAGAAGCAGATAAGCAACATTTCTACTCCAAAGTGTCACTCCCTCTATTGACAAAGTTGGATATTGGGTTCGTGCGGAGCTTTGACGATGAAGTAACAGAGACATTCAGCGAAAAATGCCCCAAGCTCGCATATTTGGAAGTTTACGGCGACAACAGATGTACAAGTAAGGCTAATGTGAGATCTGACTTGCTCGTGATTGGCCGTCAGGGCGACGCTATCTGATTTATGAACATTGGATCTATCATTCATCTGGGTAGTTGATTGGCGCGTTGATCTTGTCAACAAACAGGGTACCAGAAAGAGGTGGGATCGTCGGATCATCATCAAGAAGTGAAATCCAGCCGCCATCGATGATTCTTTTGGTGATTTCAGGCTTGGTGTCCACGAAAATGCCAGCATGATCAAGATGTCTCAGTCTCATACTCATCAAGAGATTTTGCTTTTCGATAGGCAGACTGAAGCCACCCTTGGGCAGCTCTTCGTACTCTTGGATCATGTAGTTGTTTTCAGCCAACCGCTGACGAGCAAACCTGTTGACTCCCAAATTGTCTGATGTCTCGTTGCCTCTGGTGACTAGGATGTCAAGGTAGTCGTCGTTTTTCCTTAAATCGGTTGCCATGGCAAGGTTGGCGCAGGTGATCTCATAGTAGATGTCGATGAAGTAGTCGACTGCCTTTTTCGGGAGTGTCGTGGCCGTCTTGATGTGATTGACCACGGCTCGCAAGTTGACCAAGTTTTTGTGGGTATAGCCCTCGTACTCCACGAAAAATTTCCAGAACTGGACTGAGTGAGAAAAGGCGCTATTGCGGTGGAACTTGTTGTAGAAGGTTCGTATTTTGGTGGCTGAATCGGTCTTGTTTGCAAGTGCCTGGAGAAAAGCAACAGCTACAACACTTATTCCGTCTTCATTCAACGATTTGGACAACGCGGTGCTGAAAGAAGCCTTGAGGTGGTACTTGGACTCGGTGTCCTTGTTTGTTTGCTCGCCAGAAGCAGGCTTCTTGTACCTGTCGGTTCTGTCGAAGTATCCGTCCACGAGGGCCTCAAGAACATCCATTAATGTTTCCTTCAGTAACGTGTCTGTCCAGAGACTGAGGATCTGTCTCACTGTGTGGATGTAGGCACTTTTGGCGTATACGCCGGAAGTTCCAGAATATAATTTGATCAACTTCAAGAGAAACTCGTTTGTTTCGTCAAATTTTTCATTTCTCATGAGATATTGGATGTATTTTTCACGAATTTCCGTGTTTTCCAACGGCACAAACTGCAATATGGCTCGCTGGTACACAGAATCAGCATTTGGCAGATTCTGGTCGGTAGCTGGATTGGCCTCAAGAAAATCGGCATATTTCTGCCACATGGAACTGTCCAAGCAATTTGACACCAACGCTCGCTCGAAAACACTCACAACCATTTCGTACTCAGCAGTGTTCTCTTTGTCGTTCTCTAAGATCCCGCATTCATACTCGATGTACTGCTTCCAATTCTCGGATTGTTCCAGTATGGCCCCGAGGTCATTGACAGAGAATTCACGCAAGGTAAGCGCAGATTCATAGCTCCATTTCTCGTTGACTTTCTTCTGGGTATTCGTAAACACCGTATATACATAGGTGTCGATGATCTGGTGCTGCTCCACGGTAGAAAGTTCATCCACCGTCGATTTTTGAAATTGATCCAAGTACCCTTTGAGGGCTACTTCAGGAATTATTTCTGACACACCGAAGTTCTTGCTGATTTCCGAAATTTGGTTGTAGTACCGGGCGTACTGGTATAAAGGAATGGATATTAGCTTCATGTACAAGTCTAGAAGCCGTTTGTCTTCTGGACCAGAATGTTTTGTCTCGAAATCGATATATATGTCCCAGAATGCATCAGAGTTGAAATTCAAGCCAATTGTGCCTGCTGCCTCGACGAATTTATTACGAATTCCATCTAGACGGGAGTTTTTTGTGGTCGAGTCCTCATCTTCGGTCTTTTCTTTGTCTGCTTCTGGTTTCTCGACTGCCTCCGATTTCTCTTTATTTTCCGACTTCTCCAGCTCATACACTGCCAACGATGCATTCAAATAATCAACCCACAACGATACACTTTGTGGAAACTTCTCCACGGCCTTCTCAAGAACTTCAAGAGAATCGTGGATTCCACTCACCTTATATTGGAGAATCAGGTATCTTTTCCAGTACTCGGACAAATAAGGGAATCTCCGAAGGAGCAGGTTAAACGCACGAGTCACTGCTGGGGCAATTTCACTTTTCGAGTCCTTGACCTGTTCGAGTTTCCCTTCTAGAGCATCAAACAAGTCATTCCATTTTTCCATATTGTTAGGATCTTCAGAGGCAGCCGTTTTGGCGGACTCCCATTTCTCCCTTTTTGAAGGCTTTATCGGCAATTTGCCATGGCCATTCTTATGTTCTGTTTCTGGTGACGCTCCGACATCCAGCGGTAGAAAGCCGTCCATAATGGTGATATTGAAGGCTAGGTTTAGTCAATCGAGTTGGAGAGTGAACACCCGTACCTCCTGAAAATAGATGGTCCGACTTTACTGGCTAGTCTGGGACAATTTGGTATTTTTAGTAGTTCTGAGGAGTCTGAATCAAGTGCAATTTCTCTTTTCAGGCTTATTTTCCCCGTTCATTTACTCTCTTTCACGTATTCGCTGATCGTATTTATTGTGGTACTGCACATGGAATCACATCTCCATTACCTAAGTCATCACTGTTAACATCAAAAGTTCTAATGGATTCGATAAAATATGTCAATCCGTATACGGTAAGCACTAAAAGCAATCTGTCTGTGCTTTCTGCTCTACGAAGGTACAAAACGCACCAAAAAAGTGACAAAATCGACGCATTTCTCATTCCAGTAGTAGCTGACCAAGACATTGATGAGATTCTCAGCCAGAACAACAGAAAGAATGCTGCCAAAACTGGTACAGTGGATGAAAACGATAGTGCTGTGGAAATTGTCGAGGAATCCGCGCAAGAGGCTCAGCAAGACGTGGATCCCGACAGTTACGTGGAACTTTCCTATCTCGAGTCGAAAAACCGCCAGCAACAGGTCGCCACGGTGCTTTTCGAGAATTTTCCGGCGCTCAGAAAGTCGCTTGTGGAACGTGTAATAGGAATTGTCATGGAACTTGCCCCTAGTGAAGTCATAAAGACGTTTCGTTGGTCGGTTTTGGAGCCAGGATCTACAGGCAGCCGAAGCGACGTCACGAATGTGTTTGTACGGTTTTCTTCGGTTGAAACGGCCGGATGGGTTATTGGAAATGTGGACCAATTGCAGAAAATTTTCGGCGGCGTAACTCTTGCGTTCGACCAAGATCTAGTGCCTAGAGCGTCAACCATTACAATTGAGGAAACTAAAAAAGTCGGAGATGAAGTGACTAGAATCCTCTCCAACAAGAAAAACTTGAGCATTGACTCCAAAAAGACCGGCACCGAGGATCTAGACCAAGTGATGCAGTACTATCGTACGTATAAAGTGGACAATTCCGAGTTGGTGGAAGTTCCAAAAGATTTGAAGGAAACCATCGTCAAGGACATCATCAAGTTTCGAGCAAAAGTGTTGACCATTGAAAGAGATCGGCGGAGAAAAGAAATCGAGCGTGAGAGGCGCAAGGCGAAGTTCCGTTTGACACAGATCGTTGAAGGAATCACCACGGCCGCAGAGGTAAAGGAAGGAGAAGAATCGAGTGCTGAAATGGATGTGGAGATCGAGGAGAAAACCGACCCGTTGGACTCGCTCAACGAAGACGAGTACGAGCTGTTTTTGGCTGGAGAAAAGCAGAGAGCGTTCGAAAAGTCACTTCAGACGAAATTGGACGAATTGGAGAAGTTGGAATCTTCTGAGCAGGCCAGGCTTCTTGATCAGCTCGATGTGGCCGTCAATTACGAGTCCAATCTCATCGACAACAAATTGGGCCTCATCGACGAGATCAGAGCCTTCCAGGATGCGCAATCTGCCAAATCGAGCTCAGGTTCCAAATTACGTTTGTACTATACTAATCATTCGGAGTATGTTCGGATAAGAAACATCGAGAGGTCCAGGGAAGAGAAATTGGATGCTGCGGATGCTCAGAAAACTGCCGAAGTTGCTGTTGCCAACGCTCCGGAGCCTGATGTTGCCGAGGAAATTGCTCCAGTCGTTGAAAAAGACGCCATGGATGTCGAAGTTGTGGTGTCAGATCTTTCAGCTCAGAATTTGCTGGATATTCAAGTCAAAATTGGCGATTTGATCGAGGAGTATTTGGGTATTAAGGAAGAGGTGTTGATCGACTACATATTCGAGTTTGTCAGGGAACATAACTTGGGACAGAAGGAGGAATTGATTTCGGAGCTTCTGGAGACCTTGGACGAAGACTCCAAGGTTGTGGTGGAACAGCTACATGATTTTATTAGATCACAAGTAGTTAAATGAGCGAGGCATATGACGCAGAAAGAGTGGTATCATGGTATAGTCTATTTTATAAAAAATGAGCAGGAATTCAACATTCTGCATCCATGCAAACACGAAGGTGCTTAATTCGTCCATCCAAGCGAATTGGAGGTCGTCACGGGGTCAGAGATTCGTGGTCTACCATTGCTGTCGAAGGATGGTGGCTCCGTTCCACTCTGGCTACCTCCGACCTGGAAGTTGCTTTCGGAATCGGAAGGAGGAAGCTCGATGCTCTTCTTCGACTTGAATTTTCTGAATAACACAACCATGAGTCCCATGTAGAGAATAGTTCCAATGGCGGCTCCAGTGGCAACTCCGGCCACGGTGCCCTTCTTGGCAATTGGGGTGTTCGAAGAATCCACAGACCCATAGTTCTGCGAAGAGTCAGAGCTGGAGCTACTTGTCGTGTCCAAGCCCACGAGTGGAATTCTGTTATCAATCAAGGAAGCCAATTTTGCTCCCGTGTCGTCTGAGTTTCTGTACAATTTCGAGTCAGTCAACTCTACAAGTTGCTGCAAGGCATCAACAGCAGTGGAAGGGAAATAGACTTCCGCAACTGTGATAACATAGCTGATTCCAGTAGCTGTGTACGGAACCAATCTCTTGACCGTAACATTCTCGTAGACATCGGATGCCGTGAATGGGAATGTCAACACTTCAGGCAAGTAGTCGAAGATCTGTGCCGACGACAAAGAGTTTTCAACCACAAATGGGTAGTTCAATGGTGCCTTGAAACCGATAGTAATCACTTGGAAGCCGTTGCCTGGAGCAGCTGTGGTTGCTGGAGTAATAGCTTTGGGTAATCCAGAGGTCTGAGTTGCATCGGTGTTGGTCGCTGTGAAAATAGAGGTTGTAACTGATTCGGCAATGATGTCGGTAGGCAACCAGTTCTTTGTAGAAGTCGTCCTAGTAGAGCCAAGTGCGGCAGTGGTTGGAGGGAGTGCTGAATTGCTGGTATCACCGTTCACAACGTCCACCGACAGAGGAGCCGCGGTGGCCGTGGTATCAGCAGCAGAGGCGGCGGAGGCCAAATCGGCTGCCGACTCAGAAGCAGCAGAAGTGGCAGCAGCTGCAGAATCAGATGCAACAGAAGTGGCAGCAGCTGCAGAATCAGATGCAACAGAAGTGGCAGCAGCTGCAGAATCAGATGCAACAGAAGTGGCAGCAGCTGCAGAATCAGATGCAACAGAAGTGGCAGCAGCTGCAGAATCAGAGGCACCGGAGGTCAAACCAGCTGCAGACTCAGAAGCACCGGAGGTCAAAGCGGCTGTCGACTCAAAAGCACCGGAGGTCAGAGCGCCTATAGACTCAGAAGCACCGGAGGTCAAAATGCCTGCGGACTCAGAAGCAGCGGAGGCATTGGACTCCAAAGCAGCAGAAGTAGCAACAGTGGACTCCAAAGCAGCAGAGGTAGTGGAATCGGTAGCGACAGCGGAAGCAGCAGAGTCAGAAGAGTCGATTGCAGCTGCCGACTCAGAAGCGGGAAAAGCAGAACCAGTAGCAGACTCGACAACGGACTCAGCTTCGGAGGTTACTGCGGAAGCTACTGGAGATTCGGAAGTTGCTTCAGAAACTGCGTAGGCCGACGTGACGGGCTCGGAGGTAACTGAAGCAATCAAGGAATCAGCAGATTCGGAGGCAGCAGAAGCCCCAGTGGACGATGTGGCAGATCCAAGAACAGCAGACGAAGTGGCAGCAAAAGATCCAGAGGAAAGTGGAGTCACTTCCACAGATGCTGCAGCACTAGACTCAGTCAGCGTAGCACTACTTGTTGCTGGAGTGACATCACTTGGTGCGCCACTAGCAAATTCGCTCGGAACTGAAGTTTCACTGCTCGTCGCTGGAATGACATCGGAAGCGGCACTAGTTTCGGCAAAACCGCTCAGGGTTGCTAGAAACAGAGAATCAGTCAGCGGAACATCAGAAGCAGAGTCGGCCACCTGCGTGGAGAATCCCAGGGAAGCAGGGGCACCATGTGAAAAGTCAGACGTAGGAACAAAAAAGCTGTCTGTAGCAGATAACAGGGTCATAGCATTGCTGCTCGTCTGCAAATCTATCAGTGAGCCTGAATCAGGCACGTCCGAAATAATCAAAGAACCAGATGTAGAAGATGCGCCCACGGAGAAATCAAACGAACTGGGCGTCACCGTGGACAGAGAAGAAGGATCCAATGAAATCCCTGATGGTACCACCGTGGAAAAGGAGGAGGATGTGTTCAACGAGGCATCAAGAGAAGATGGTGCCACACTTGCGTCGCCACTTGAAGAAACAAAATAATCAGCGCTAATACTCGACGAAGTATCTCCAGTTGCAAAAATCGCATCAGCTGCTGAAGTTTCGGCAGTGACCTCCAGCGATGAAAAGTTGGCTTCACTTGGAGTCGCTACTGAAAGGCTTGAAGCATTGTCACTTGAGAAAGCAAAATCTCCAGCATCAGTACTTGAAGCTTCCCCAGCTGCAGAAGTTGTAGAAGCATCCGCAGCAACATCCAGAGAAGAAGCAAAATCAGTCTCGCTTGGAGTCACTGTTGAAATGCTTGAAGTGTTGTCGCTTCCGGGACTAGCAGTCGACGAAGCGTCTCCTATTTCTGTAGTCGATTCAGCTGCTGAAGAGCCAGCAGCAACATCCTGGGAAGACGACAAATCGGATTCACTCGGAGTCACAGTGCTAGTGGCTGAGGAACTCGAGCCATCAGCAGCCGCGGTGGAAACAGGAGCAGCGGAATTGCCGTCGGATGCCGAAGTGGTATCTGTTGCATCCGCTGACACGGCGGAGCTTGTTGATGAGGTGTACGCAGCACTGTTTTCAACAGAAGAGGACGTGCTAGCATCGGAAGACGCAGTCCCAGAAATAGTTGAATCACTTGATGGAAGAGTGCTCATCGAGGAGTCAGCCTCGGCCCTCTGAGCAGTAGTGTCAGCAGACGAACTGGTGGTAGCAGTCGCTGCTTCGGTAGTTGAATCACTATTGGTGTCGCTAGTTGCTCTGCTGGTTGCGTCGCTGGTTGTATCGCTGGCTGCGTTGGTGGAATCTGCAGCGGGGGCGATTGAGGCAGACTCGGCGGATGGATCAGCAGAGCTGGTTTCATCATTGGACTCACCGAGAGCACTATTATTAGCACTAGAAGATGCAGTAGTTGCACTAGCAGGTGCACTAGAGGGCTCAGTAGTAGACTCAGCAGGTGCACTAGAGGGCTTAGCAGCAGACTCAGCAGGTGCACTAGAGGGCTTAGCAGCAGACTCAGTAGTCGCACTAGAGGGCTCAGCATTAGCACTGGATGAGTCAGTCGTAGCACTGCTAGGCTCAGAAGAAGCGGAGTCGTCACTGGGGCCAAAAATGTTTACAAAACTTGGAGTCGCAGTAGAAGCCGAAGAGGTCTCTTCGGAAGATGTCGAAGAAGCTTCCGCAGGCGAAGGCCGCGTAGCAGTGTCAGCAGAAGCCGACGTGGTCCCAGCGTTCGAAGCAGTATCAGCAACAGCCGCCGTCGTGTCAGCAGAGGTCGGCGCAGCTGCATCGTTAGCTGACGCAGTGGCATCGGATGACGTAGTATCGTCTTCTCCAGATGTGTCAAGGAAAGATGCAGCGGCCTTCCGAAATGCGTTCAGGGAAGAATCATCTGTTGAAGTTTGATCGTCGGTGCCGGGTGTCGGATTCGTTGCGTCCGTAGACTCTGTGGAAGCAGAAGCTGCGTTGCCCTTCGTTTCAGCATCCGAAGCTGCGGTGGCAGCATCAGCAAATGAGCTAGAAGTGGTTGGAACCGCAGGCGTCGTCGACGTGGACCCCGTAGAAGGAGGTGCCGGACTCAGGGTTGTTGGACTAAAAGTGGCCAGTGTTGGAGGAGACGCAGAACCGAAGTACGCCTCTTGCGTGGAAGAAGTATGTCTCCTATCGTCATAGCCGTCGTCAGTCAGCGTAGTCGTTGGCGATGCAGTGAGGGATGAGTTCAATATACTGTTTATGTACTGCTGGAAAAAGTTCAAGGAAACGCTAGAGGAGGACGACACTGGAGCCGCGTCAACGTAGCGTGAGGAGGCGAGCACAAGCGCCAAGGCATGAAGCACAGAAAACTTCATTTTGGATGGGATGTTGGATCAAAGAAGGACTGAAGTTGGAGTTGGAAGCAAGAGATGGAATGTTTTCACTTGTTGATTTTAATTCACAGCGGCGGAAAAGAGGCCAAAGTGAGTCGAACAGACAGCCGGCAAAATAAACGAGTGTTAGCGATAGAGATGTCGCTAGCCGGGCTGTTTAGCACCAAGGGTGAAGGAGTAAACTTGAAAGAACGAAAGGAATCAGCCGTTGCGCAGGGGTCACTGCAAAAGGAAACGGAACTGGCAGGTGGGAACACTCTGGAGCGGGTACAGTGGGAGAGTAATCGCCAATGGGAAAAATGAAACAAACGAGAAGTAAAAAAAAGGAACACGTAGTGGTAGTAGTCGATTTGGAAGGCTTGATGATTTTCCTTGTTCTCAGGCACCCACTGGGTCGTGTTGTGGTGTGCATACAGGCTCAAACCCGGAATGTGCAATTGTTTTGGTGTAAATGGAGACGAATTCCGTTTTCAAACTGCGACATGTCAACTGAAATTGGGCAGAGTATATTCGGAAAAGGTTAGCGGGTTCCGTCTGCACAGCTGCGACTCCATCAACATCGAACAGCTTACGAATCGGGGATTAATGTCCGTTGGCCCGTTTCATGCGGATGCAACGTCGCAGTATTGAAAGATGCGGCATTGCGGAGCAGTCAAAAAATCTGCTTGAGCCTGAAGAGGCACCACTATTTGGGCAACGTGAGGGAACGCTTTGGGTGCGGCTTGGGCTAAAAATCCACGAATGGGGACATTTTGACTCCTAGGCCGGCCATGACGTGGGTCTAGACCATCGTCATCGGTTGTGCCTTGCATGCGATTCTGGTATATGCCGTCCATTTTTTTTTTGTTGCAGGAGGCACGGGTTGCGGGGGCTATGTATTTTTGGTATTTCGCGATACTCTTCCACAACTTTAGGGGCGGCTGGCCACCCGTACACCAGGACAATGGTCTAAAACAGCGGCGGCTAAAATGTAGAGCTAAATGAGAGAGATCAAGGATGCAAAAAAAAAAGTAGAGACGGGAAAAAGACGGTATCGCGATAGTTTTTGAATGAGAGAGTTTGGTTTTCGCGGTCTATCGTGTGTTCGTGAGCAAATATGGAAAGAAGAAGATGGTGAGATGTGATTGTGCGGAGCGGCGCACTGCTCATTTGTAGGTGCATTGGCTTACGGGACTTTCGAGACGAGTGGTGTTAACAGTCTAAAGTAAGAGGCGAGGAGGGGTTTGGCTTATATTTTGGGGTGGTGACTGATATCAATTTTTCAATTGTTTTTCTGTTTTGTCTGCATCTGTGTTACTTCTGTGTTTCTACATATTCTATGTGTCTTCTGTAATTCTGCTACTGCGAATTGATCTAAGAATAAACTCATTTTTTTATTTTGTTTTACTATATTTTACTTATTTTATTGATCTTTCCTATATTCTAATAAAATCTATAGATTATTTGCTGGTGTGATAACTGATCATTTGCGTGTGATAACATTGTTTGTCGAAGGTCAGCACCGTGAGGATTGAAATCGGTGATTCTAGCTCACATTTACGCTGCAACTGCCAACCTACTTGGGGCCCTTTAAGCATGGAGTTAAGCATGGCTTCAATTCAACCGAGAACGATCTTTTTTTAATAAATTCTCTACTGACCAGTAAGTTGCTTGCCTTCAGCGCATTATTAGCAGAAATTTTAATGTTAAGCAGAAATGAAACAATGAATGAGATATGGAACTTGAGACCGGCAGCAGAGAGGATTGAAAAAGACAGTACTTAGAGGTAGTTGACAGTGGGGTCTACTGACTGTCGAATATTTCGGACTATGGACCGTCGAATATTTTGGTCTATGGACCGTCGAACTGTTAGACAATGTGTCGCTAGAAGGTGTTCAATGTGGAGCCTTGGCGCCTGTCAATATATGATTGTCTTCTTCTAACAGTTCTGGCTGACTCTTGATGAGACTCCCACACCTCTTCACAGAGATGGATGTCAATTAAAAAAAAAAAAAGGAAAGAAAGAAAAAAAAGATATAAATGAATGTGGAAGGCTCGAAACGTTGTGTTCTCTGTACCAAATCTTGCTAGCCGAAATATTGAAGTCTCCTCGATATATGTACGCTTCACAATTGAAAAGCATACTTAAAATGGAATCTACGCTCATGACTCAGATACATAGTACCCATAGCCTATTAGACCAAAAGGTTGGACTCGATAACGCGTTGTGGTTTCCTGTTCGCTTCGAGATCCAGATCGGAATCTCCTTGCCTGACGAAGGACCTTAAAAAGGATTCTCTTGATTACTACCAAGAAGATGGAGGACTCATAGAGCTAGAGTCACGGAATTCCAAAAATCATACACTTACACAAATCCGAGTCTTATCCAACTCAGCAAACGCTGAGCTCCATCATTCACTCCGATGTAATATTCAACCAGTGGGCTCGAATATTATGTGCATATAATCGTAGTTGTAATGGTTGTACCCAATTCGGGGTTTTTGACGTTAATGTTTCTCATTTCTTTTATATAAATCTTCTCGTCTACGGCCGACTAAAGCGTCCACTGTCCCGCTTCTAGCACTCGCGCTGAAAGCCTTTCAGAAAATTACTTGAATGTCTCTTCATTGCAGGATTTGTAGTAATAACTGTAATAGTTTACAAAGTGTACTCGAGCCAAGAAAGCGTCTAACTTCCGATAAAGATAGCGAAAAGTAAACCATTAAAATAGTGGCCAAGGCTTACCTAATACAATTCATAGCTGGTTTTAAGTAAAAAGAGCATTAAAGAACAAAAACACTGTTTGTCGAGCAATCTATTGCATTGACCACAATTTTGATATTAAATCTAAGAACCTCTAACTATTAAAGCACTTAGTTACATTTAAAGTAAGGAAACGTGAATAATTAAATGGTAGTCTAATGTTGACTAATACAAATTCGCAGGTGGTTTGTAACTGAGCGAAAAGAATACTGAGCCCAAAAACACTGATAGATGCGAAATCTGTTACACTTGACTGAACCACAAACTTCAACCACGAATCTTCAACAAAGGTTAAATCAATAATATAAATACCTTCACATCGCCATCCCAACATTCCCATCCCTACAACCCCATCCCAACGACTCCATCCCAACACCTCCATTCTATATCTCCCTCTCAATAACCCGGGCCTCTTATACCCCAGTCGTGCACCCACCGCCACTTCACCAAACCAACTCTACTTCTTTATGAGACACAGAAAACTTGACCGAGCAATTCTCGACCAAAACGAGCCCCTCGACTCCGACGACCAGGATCTCGTGATCTCGCTGTTGACGGCAGAAAATGACCACAGCCTCAAGCTCTACAAGAAAGTGCTTGCGCTCTCCATTTTAGTGGAGTTGCCGCCTTTGGTTCTTTTGGCACGACGCCTGGCGTCCACGCCGCTGCTGAATGCTGTAATTGTCAGCTTGATGGTTCTACTGAACTTTGCAACGCTAATCAATACTGTTTTCGACGTTGAAGCGGCATCAAAAGCGTTTCCTGCCGTGGTCAAAGTTTGGCTAGGAAAGTTAACGAATTTCTACGGATTGTGCGGCATCAACGCAGTCTTGATTGTTCAGATGGCGTATGTTGCCTTCTGGAGAGAGAATTTGGGATGGATGGGCGTTTTTGTTGTTGTTCCCATTGGGAATTTGGTGACGCTGGTTCTTCTACGCAATTGGCATGACGGCGTGGCCCGGGAGGTAGCAGGATTGCGCGGGCTCAGGTATAAGTACAAAAATGTGTGAGAGAGAGGAGATGGAGATTCTGGAAGCAAAAAGAAGGACTGGACCAACATGAAACCTGATAGGTAGTTCTGGAACAGACACGAAACTGAATTTGTTCCGCATGGGGGTTGACAGAATGGACTAAAGTAGCGGTAGAGAACCGCAAAATCTGCCTCATCAATTCATGGAGCTCATGATGCCACATCTTTTTATAAATGATAGGCTACTTCACTTGGTCCACAAAGCGTACATCCACGTTGCAATGTAACTCCCAGCACGTTGCAATCTAGAATTCCACAGGTGACCATGCAGATCGCCCAGTCGCAATCGTACCACATCCATCGGCTCAAAGGCCAGGGTCCGGATCTAACTCGGACGATCGTACTGCGCAAATCTAGACCCTGCGGGTTCCTGTACGATCGTCTCCGTACAGTCTCCCTCCAATTTACGGTTTCGGTATTCGGTCGTTGCCACACCTGTTAAGGTTGAATTCAGGTGCCCGTTTATCGTCTGATTAGAACCGGGCCAAGGTCCTGCTGCGCCGGCGGTACGTTCGGGGCTAAATTTGACAAGAGGGATGGGAGGTGAACAGCAACGACAAGAAAAAAGAAGGTTCTTGATGCACAACACAGATCCTCATCTTGGAATCGCCTAGTCCCAAATCGCTACCGTTAGACCGCCCCACCGGCCAACAGAAAAAGAAAATCCGAACACCAGATTCGGCATTGCGGGGAAGTTAGTACGAGATCTTTAAAGTATAATCGCTCAAGGCGGCAAAACGCTGGAGATTGTGGAGGTGAGACTGTGTGTGTCTGGAGTGGCCCATTCGACAAGTTGTGCATTTATTTCGGAGTGTAAGAGGGAACCGAAACCTGAGGCGGTGTCGGAGTTTTACCCAAAGTTATCAATATCATCAGTAACTATCGTGTTGTATGCAGTACTCATGCATGGTCTGGCCCACAAACGCAACTCCGTAGGGAAAGTGAGACAAAGAGGGAGTCAATGAGCTTGGAAATACGTAGCAAAAAAAAAGTAGAAAGCAGCAAAAGCCTGCAAGGATTACAGAAGGAAAGAAAAAAAGATGCAAAACGATGCAAAAGTCTGTCAAAAGCCACAGAAAAATCTGGACCAAAACTGCAAATTGATAATGGTTACACATAGAACCAGGTGGAACCCTCGAGTAAGTTTCGACCTGCCGGCACTCACTGTGGTATCCGTCCCTCCCACCAATCAACTGTGTCCCCGAACCGCTAGGAATGGTGGAGCGACGGCAAACGTGACACGAATATCCTGGGTGCGGAGAAAAGACAAAACGTGGAGGTCCGAAACGATAAATTTGTCCAAATACGAGGGTAGCAAAAAAACTTTTGTGCGAATTCCGGGATCATCGGTAGCTGGTGCATCGCTTGTGGCCAATTTTTTCGCGCTCGCATTGCCGCATCTCCGCGGCCCTCGGAATTCACACCAACATTCTAGATCAAAATTTTTTGATTGCTCGTTACTATTGCCTTGCCTCGGAATTGCGGGACTTTTCTGCTCGAAAAAATTTATTTTGCAGGCGTGGTCAATATCTGGCATCAACCGGACCATGAATTTGTAATTATTTCCGTCTTCTCTTTTTCTCTAATAATGGATGCGATGAGGAAAACCCAGTTTCGGAGTAACTGTGGTGGCCATGTTGAGATGCATGCACGTGTCGCTCGGGTGTGGAGAACGGTAAACGGCCGGTGATACCCTAGCGGTGCCCTCGGAGATTGCTAGGAAAACGATGAAACCCGCCGATCGGCCACAGCCAGGAGGGACGTTGCACCCATGTGGCTTGTGCGGCGGGCCTTCCCGGAAATGCGCGAAGACTGGGATGGCATCCGAGGGGAAAACCCTGGCTGCTGCTGCCCCCGGCCCGGACGTTGTCCCACGCCTCACCCTCGGTTCTCCTTTTATTTGTGCCAAAATTACTCATAATCTCCGCTATCAGTATATATAGCGCCAGTGCCCACACCTTTTCTGCCGCCAAAGAGTTTTCTCATTCTACGGTTTCTCCACCATTTTGCATTTCATAGCACATAGCATCTGATATCCCAACCTCACCGGTCGATATCTCAACTTCCTACTTGGATCATCATCGGCACTTTCAGAGTATCCGCTCACATCACATTTCTCACAAGCGGAAATGTCTGACGCTTTCAACAACTACTGCATCACCTGTGACCAGTTGTGTCTGCCCTATGCCGTGTACTGTTCCGCTCAGTGCAAGGAAAAGGACGAGAACCAGCTGGCCAACTTGTTCCAATCTTGCAACCACGACATAGTATCGCCTTTGCTCACGCCCTCGATATGCCAGCCCCAGTCCATGTCGCCTGAGCTTGGCGAATCGCCCTTGTTACTACCCTCTGGCACGAGCAATAATGACGTGCAAGAGTTTTCGTTGAACTACTCGGTGTCACAGGCGCCACCACGGGTCCAGACCGCATCCACGCTGCAGAACTACCGGTTGTGGCTAACTGGCGTGATGTAAGGTAAACAAAAAAAAAAAGTTAAAAAAGCAGCCATGTGCATGCATTGGGTAAAGGTTAATAGGTAATAGATTTCACCGAGTGAACAAGTGTAGACACGGTAAAGCAAGAAAAAAAAAGATTGCTGATTAGAGGGGGGTAGAGATTACGAACAGCTGAATAGAATTAGAAATTACGGTTTTTCTTTAAAAACAGTATAATGAAGTTCACTAAGCGTAGCAGGCTAAGATATTAAGCGATCACCCAAAGAAACGACAAGCTCACCCAAATTGTTTTCATGTTTTAGGTGGGGAAGACAAGCGACGCCATTCATTGCTTTTTGATCGATGCGAAAGAAAAATTTCCGCTGGTCATTTTGCAACAAGCGCGGCCAATTGTGGGGCAACATGGTGTCAGGATGGCGCCATCGGATGAAAAATTTGTCGGTCAACCGATGGGCCAAATAGTGCAACAACTGCCAGAACAAAGTAGTCCTCGGACTACAATAGATGAAAATAGTTGCCGCGCCTGCAACGTCTATGACGAGTTGCACAGCAAAATCTTTCAGCGATCTTTTTGCTGCCAAATGTACCCCATTAATGCGCGCTCGGGCATCGGCTCCGCTATTTCTCTCTTTTCCCCTAGCCTCCTTGGCGATCCATCGGTTGGATCTCATTGGGTAAACTTCGTTGTCGTCTCCTGTTGCTGGTGGTAACCGCGTTGCCTGAGCCACTGAATGACCGAAACTGAAAGCTGCAACATGCGCCACTGGAGCTGGAACATTCTATACATCAAAAATTTTGCGCTCTTCGCACTAGCCACACACCAAAAATAGCTCAGACATAGGCACCGGTCCCCTATCCGGATGCGAATGCTCAACAAGAGCACCAATTCTCAGTTCCCGCTTGACCGGAATCGCTATTCCGCTGGCTTTGCTTCTAAGTCGGGTGGCTTACCCGCATGTGTGAGGCTCGTTTCCGAGTGGAGCGATCCCCGCTTAGCGGTAGCATCGGCCGCACGCAAATGTTGGCAGAAGCAGGCAAATTGCGTCATGTTTCGGTCACGGGCCGTGCATGAATTCCGGCCGTCATGAAGTGCAACGCGACTAAACGTGAAACATCCGGCCCTGAGACAACCACTTGAGTCATCCACGAAAAGGCACGTGGTTGGCGCACGTGGACCACAACTCGAGTGGACCACACCACGAAATGCCCTTTTCCACCTGCTTTTTGGTCCACGCACGTCCCTCACCTTCAAAAAAAAAACTACCGTTAAGTAAACCAGCCAATGTTCGGACCCTTCAGATCGACGCTCGTCGCATATGGCGGTTATCTCTGGAAAAAGGCACCAAGATTATCGCCTCCACAGAAGCAGAGGTTGAGAAACCGCATGAAACTCGTGGACAGAAACATCGAGATTCTCTACCAATCTTTGAAGCCAAAAGACACCGCTTCCACTGGATATAAGAAAATTGACTATCTCAAATTTGATTTCCCCAAGGAGAGTGAGATGGTTCCCAGAGACAAATACACCACTTTTGACAAGAAGGTGAAGGACTACCGTAAGTCCGTGCACTTGGTTCCAAAATGGACGAAGAAGTCGTTCAGAGAGAATCCAAAATACTTCTAATGCATCCTGTAAATAGCAACGACATGACTTGGGACTCGATGTAGAGTTAAGCCGGAAGGCAGATGGAATGGAAGATCGATGTTAGTCGTACACTTTTCAAAGAGGCCAAGAAAGAATCTAGCTTCAAATCTGACTGGACACCTCATGGGAAGTACACGTGAAAACGAAAAGACTCAAAAAAGGTCATTCTGAATCCACATTTGCCCCTTGTTAGAAACCCATATAATTATCAATAGGGAAGTGATAGTCACTAATAGTAGTCATCCCATCATATTCCAGTGACTATTGGTAGTATGAATACAGTACCAATGATAGCAGGAAAAAACCAGGAACTTTTGAAGGCAAAGCAACTGTAGATGAGTGAAATCAAGCCCAAATCACCCGAATACCAAAATTGTGAATCGAATGACTCGAACACCATCCACTGCCGTCTGTAATGACAAATGACGTCAAGTGATTTCTCAGGAATGGTGACAGCATCTAAAATTCAGAAATAGTACTGACCTATCGACGGTCATATCAACACTCGTATCAATGCTCTCAAGTTCATACCAACGAGTGCATATCAATGTTCTTATGCTCATATCAACGCCCTATGCTCATATCAATGCTCTTGAGTTCAGATGTCATCATCGCTCTGCCGACAGTTCCCTAGTACAACTACTGACCCTCTCACGACCCGATCTTGTCCCAAATATAGTTACTGATGAAATAGTCCAGATACTTCTCATCCACCTGGAGAACACTCGTCAGATTCTTGGTGGGCCCAAAAACAACAATCTTATCATCTCCCCCATCGTCCAGCTCCTCGATATGTACGCCCAAGCTCTTGTAGAGACTGATCCGCATGCTGTTGGAGTTGAAATTGGTGGCAATGTTGGTTGCCAACGACTGCTCCTTCTGACGGGTCACCTCGTCGCTGCGCCGCTCCAAATTCACCTTGACCATGTCCATCTGATTGATGACACTTTCCAAATCCGTTAGCCGCTTGGCAAGCGACACCTTGAGGTTGTCGAGCTCGATGGATTTAGCATTCATCACTTTGAATATCGACTCGTCGTCCTTGGGCACGGCCGCTGCTCCAAACTCCGAGAGCTGCTCGAGAAGCGCGGCGTTAGGCTGTGACAACGCCTTGATTTCGTCTCCAAGCGCGTCCACTTCGCGCTGAAGCGTGTCGACTTGCTTGTTTAGACGCTCGATTTTGATTTCTCGAACATCATTGGTTTTCTTGAGGGTCTCGGCGATACGCGCGAGACTGGCAATGTCAGGCTGTGTCTCAAAGCCCTCAATGGTGGAGTCTATGAGGGTGTCTAGGGCAACGTCAAGCATGGGGTAGGAGGAGTAGGTTGTTGATGTGTTGATGTTTTGGGTGTGTGTCACGTGACCAGATGTCTGGGGATTCATGGCCCTCCGTTTGTCCGACGTTGTAGTGCGTGTGGAGGGTGTGGAGGGCGTGGTGATAATTTCGGCTTTACGGCTGGGTTTCACTTTTTTTTGTTTCTAATAGCTTTGCTGGGCAATTGATGGAGATCGATGGATACGATTGTATGTAGGAGCAGATAGAGAATCAGTCTCATAACAATTAAGATCACTAGGTCCTTATGCAGGGTCTACAGCTCGATTAATTGGCACCACTAGCTCTAGTTCCTTATACTAAAAGTTAAAATTATTAATTGTAAATAATAGTTTGATCTCAAATTGATCTAATGGTGAAAATAAATCTTTCATAAATATTTTCCCTACTAATATAACATGTATTCAATAATATAACAAAGTTATAAAGTCAAGAGGAAAATTAAAATTTCTTGCTATGAGAGGTTAGTACGAAGTAGAAAAACATTTCACCGGTTGAGCATTCCGTCTCATAATCTCGTTTGCACCATGCGACGAAGCATAAATGATACTTTCCAAGCTATAAATTGCTGTTTCTGTAGACTCACCACTAACATCTTGTTGACTCAACATAAATCGAAACAGTAGATTCGTGAACAAGATTTACTATCGTTTTATTGGTAATCTGATCCCACATGTCAATTGATAATAGAATATCTCCAGAATTAGAGCTCTAAAATAAGGAGATAATTTCTCTAACCTGCTACTCATTACTCTCACTACTCACCGATTCTCACTACTCACCGATTCTCACTACTCACTATTCTCACTACTCACTATTCTCACTAAACATTACTCACTACTCATTTCTTATTACTCACTACTCACTACTCATTACTCACTACTCACTACTCACTACGCACTACTCACTACTCACTATTCACTACTCACTACTCACTACTCACTACTCACTACTCACTACTCACTACTCACTACTCACTACTCACTACTCACTACTCACTACTCACTATTCATTACTCTCACTATCCCACTCCATCGAATCCTCTTCTTCCTTCCTTTCCTCCTCATGTCTCCCTTTCCCACGTTCATCATCCGGGGTTCCTCCATTATAGAGGCACCTTAGTCATACAGGATGAACTCTGCAAGAGAAGATGGGGAATCTCCCATCTAGGAAAAGCCTTAACAAACAATTAGTAGGTCTGTTACTCTTAACCTGAAGTTCTTCTTCTCGTTAGTTGATTTTTTCCGGAAGACTCGAATTAATCCCCAGTTATATTCTTTTCCAGTGTTTCAGATTTGTCACAGAAATGATAAACATGATCCATACCTGTATCTAAATGTTTTAACGTCGGAAAACAATAACGGAATCACCATCAAACCAGACTTTTTTTTTCTTTTTCTTTTTTTCAGGACTTCGTACGAGAAGTCACCTAACTCAACCAATTAAGAGCCTGTCACATGCATACTGATGGTGGACTGCTCAAAAGACTGAAAATCACCTTATCCAAAATGTGCACTCATCATCCATTCCACCTGCACACCACCCACGAATTCTCTACTTCACTCTTCCCATGAGTTATACGAAAAAAGGATACGAGGGCGTGGACCTCCCCACAAACCCCAACATGCCTGCGTGGGTTCTCACCCCCAAGGAGGAGCAGGTGATCTTTGAGCGGTGGAGAAAGAAGACTTTTGCTCGCTGCGATAATCTCATCAAGGCCTATGTGGAGTGTTCCAACAGCTACGAAAACCCTCTAGACGCCATGAAGAAGTGTGAGGACGCCAACAAGCGCTCGCTCGACTGTGTGGCCAGCTACCAGAAAATGGAGTATCTTGATGAGGAGCGGGACATTTTGATCCGCGAGAAGAAGATCAAGCAGAAGTATCTTCGCGAGAAGTTGAGAGAGGCCCAGGCGGCCACGGAGGCCACTGCGGCCGCTAAGTAGACTTGTAAATATAATGTGACGAGGCGAAAGTGTAGGATGTTCGGGATATTGCGACAGGTTGAGAGCAAGAGGGTAATTCATGGGTTCTGAGGGTATTCCATGGAAGATCTTGGCACAATGTTATTGGATATAGAGGATCATCGGGAGCTTTCCAGAGGAATATCCGGAAACTTCCAGAGTATCTTCGGTGGAACTAACAGGCAGGCATTGCGGAAAACCATCGGCTGGAGTTTTCCAGAATCTGAGATCTTAATAGCCAGATGATCAAACTGAAAAAGTTCAGGGAGAATCCTCAGAGAGTGCTCGTAGATCTTAGCGAACGCTCAATATAGCACTCATGGAGACTTGGTACATTCATGTTGATATTGTAAATGGAAATTATCCATAGAACATTCATGGAGAATCCTCAGAGAGACATCATAGAGCTCATGGAGACATAGAGACTTAAGAGACAAAGAACCTAAAAGATTCTTCACAGAGAATCACAATTAGGCGATTTTCCGGGCATATGGTACTTATCACAGATTAGATGTATTGGCGATCTCTACACTCTAGTTTATCAGGCTTTCATGTTCCTTCCGTGCATTTACCAGGCACATAGACCTGGGTATCTATCCTGATTCCGACTATAGACAAAGGACACAACGGACACCAAAGTACTCAAGTCAATAACAGTCTAACCATCTTGATCACGCTGTCCAATCTCCAACCCTCTATAATAAACTGCTAGAACATCGTGGTACTGGCACCCAGGTGTTTACCATATGCTTCTCTTGAACTCCGTAAATCCCTCAATTTCCTAAATACCTCATATCCTCTGATCTCCCTGATTTCTCAAACACCCTCGTATTCTCTTATTTGGCCCTGCGCCTACTCCCTGTCGCCCTTCTCGTTATAACTATCGCCAAACACCGTGTGGCTGGCCATAAACAAAGACCCATGCAAAACTCCCAACTTCTGGATAGCCTCGAACTGCACAGCCGTGTCCTTGATGAGTCCGTCAAACTTAGCTAAATTTGTATGAAGAATTGCCACCTGCTCATTGAGCAGGGCAAACTGTTCGGCCTTTCTGTCGCTGGCCGCCATGTTTACTGTTAATTGACAATTTCTGACTAAGCAACTGCTCTATATTTGCATTCTCCGGAGGTTAATCTCCTATACTTTGTCACCGTGTGCTTCACAGCGCTTTGTTCACTATTCTCTGCTAGTATAGCGTATTCACAACAATCAGCGTCTCGAAGTTTAACTGTGTTGTTCGTCCTGCATATACACTAGAGTCGTCCTAACCAACACCCTTGATGGTTTTGACATTCGCTCTCCTTTTTAGCAATGGACCCACCAAAAATCCCCCATTATTTCCCCTACTATATCCCCCAATTATTCCTTTTCTAATACCGTGCTCCCCCCTCCAAATATTCCCACCGTCCTCTTCCCCGGAAATGTCCTCTCACCACTTGTATGCAGGTCTAATCTCACGAGTCCTCACGGTCCCGGCATCTGCCATCGAACTCCATATCCGATTTCCATATCCGATTTCTTCCACACCATCTCTTCATCCACTATAGACTTGCTTTTTAATTCCCGTCTGCAGCTATAAATTGGAAGGTACGGGTGTTTGTGCTACTTATCTCCGTCCACTCCATTTTGGCCCAACGTTGCACTTTACATCAAAAGGCATCGACAAGTCATATTCAAGTCATTAGCCTCCAGCCACCTTTCTGCTCAACTAGCCGCCACCATTGCAAATCATTCTTGATACCCGCGCGGCTAAATATTTGCCACCGACCACCGTTTGCGATTTCGTTTGGCATTGTCACGGCCCTGATCTTCCATCCTAGACACAAGTCGAGTGCAAGTCTTCCGAATACAACGATCCCGCCGAGAATTACCTCGCAAATCGCCACCCGAATTGCTTCTCATGTCTTCTCCCAACAACCCCGCATCCGAGCCCATGACTTCTTCCACGAGTCTCCGGGCTTCCACCTCCATGGCGACCAACACATCCTCAGGAAGCTCCGGTCACGGCGGGCCTGGCGCCCCTGGCGGGGGCTCGATGGCCAAATACGCCAAAATCCAGCCCGCCATTGCCATTAAGCCGAAGCCCGCCGTCCAGGTGCCCGTGCAAAAGCCGGCGTTCAATCCTCGGTACGATCCGCACGCATCCACCTCAAATCTACTCCACGACGAGGCCATGGGCAACATCAACACTCTGCGTAAGTGGGTTTTGCCGCCGCGGCCACGTCCCGGCCGGAAACCAACGGCAACGGCGCCGTCCCCGGCTCCTGCCGCGGCTGAGAAGTCGTTCTGTAAGAAAAAGCTCAAGATGCTGAAACGGGACGATCCCAACGCCGCTGTGGCCGCTTCTCCCGTGGCTGGTCCCGGTTCTGGAACGCCAGCGTCGTCGTCATCCAGCGCGTCGCCGGGCCCCATAGGGATTGGTCTCTCTACATCCTCCAGAATCGGAGGGCCGCTGCCTAAACTGCTTCTACAAGGCGAAAGCCTAGCGCTGAGGTCCCCTCCAAGTATTGTGACTTCAGGAACGTCATTTGCTGTTTCTGGGGTCGGGGCCCCTGCAGCGAGGGCCTCCACATTGACTCCAGAATCGCCTGCCAAACTACTCCACGCCAAAGAAGGATCAGACTCCGCCATGGGCCTATTACTGCCGGCGCAAGAACATGTGTCGGACCTCCAAACGATGTATCTTGCCCGTCTCAAAGAACAAGAGCTAATACGCAACTACATCGAAATTCTCACCAACCAGATAAAGGAGCTCAAATTTGTACAAAGCGGAGTGATCACTTTCGATGCGCTCAACTCGGATGGCTCCACCAAACCAAAATTGGCACTGCTGCTGCCTTCGGAACAACTTGATACTATAAACAACGTCAACGACTTGGACAAGTTCCTTGCTCACTTCACCACACAATCCAATGTGATTCACTCAGTCACGAAAAAGTTCTTGGGAAACTCCCAGAATAACGACTCACATTTACAGCTGCAGATCGGCTATTACTTGGACTTACGAGCTAAGAATATTTCCTCTGCAGCTACCAGCAAGCGAAATTCCTCCAAGCAACCCATGTCGCTGCCTGCGGCTTCCAAGACCATGTCATCATTCACGCCTAGTTTGCTTCGACCATTGAAAATGAATCTTTTCGATGCTGAGGACGAAGTCATTGATGTTGATATTCTCAACGAGGGCGACTCGCTACTTCCTAACTCAGGGTTGGCCGATCGTCTTAAGCTTGAAGAGTCGCAGTTGACGTCGTCGGAATCTGATTTTGTGAGTTACAGTACTTCTCCAGAACAGAAGGTTGTACAGGCTCCGCAGATGAAACCAAAGAAGATGGGATGCGGGTTCTGTAATAGCGAGACCCCTTGCGTGTGTTTTGATGCAGACAACATTTTTGGAGAGCCCAGGTAGCTAGGGTTATTCCAGGTACGATTAATGTGGAAAAGACTGAAAACAAGAAACTCAAGACTCGGGTGGTTCCAGTTTACGATTTATGGGAAATAGACTAAAAACAATGTTGGTTTAGAAACTTAGAGTGGGATTGTTCCATGTTACGATTAATATGGAATAGACCAACAGGGTTGGTTACTGGAAACTCAAGACTCGGATTATTCCAGGCTACTCTCATGATATCCAGATAATGTATATGACAGGCTATTGAAGAATTCGACCACTGTTTGTCCACCCAAAATGCATTAGAAGAAAGCAAGGTACGAACCAAGCACGGCAGTACCAGCCAACACAATATATCCAGTTCTGTAGACGCCAGCGATGGTCAACTCCTTACCGAAATCCCACACCAAGTGTCTGACACCATTAAGAGCGTGGAAAGCAAATGGAAAAGCCATGGTGGCCTTGGCAAACACCTTAGCGGCCACAGGCAAAGCAGCAAAGGTAGACACGATGGTGGTGGAGTCAAATGGAATAGACAAAAGAGAGGTGGCAGCATAACCACAAGTCAAGGCGTAGAACGCACCAGCCATGGCAACACCAGTGACTCTGTGGAGAGAGGACAAGTACCAGGTAAGTTGTGGCTCGTAGATGGTCAAGTGTGGGGAAACAGGACGGTTCTTTCTTTGGGCAACAAGAATCTCATTCTCCTGCTCGTCAGAAACCTTGATGGTGGAGCTGAATCTGACAGCAAGAGGAGCACGTCTGGCCAATGGGGCGACGCTAGCAAGGGCTGATGGTTAGTATGGAAGATGAGGGTGGTGTGGGAAGAAATGGATAGGGAACATGGGAGAGCCAGATGGAACTGAATAGAAGCACCATAGATCGTTAAGTCTGGTCATGATGTCGCTAATACTGGTCTTGCTGTCTATGAACATCCTGATACTTGAAATCCTGATCCCCGGTCTCTTTTACTGGATACCCTAGACCTCTTATAACTTCAAACAGCTTCATGATTGACCCCCGAGGACAGCTAATATCTAGGTAAAACTATCCAATTCAGAAGACCGATATCCGATTTATCCCACTCATCCCCTATTGCAACTGCCCTCTGATTGTCAATTTCCCGGCGCTTAAATCCCCACGAAATGATGAAATCAGATGGAACCTGTGGCAAAAAGCAGGATGCACAAGCCACGAAAATCACACAAAACTGTAAACATACGTCTCAAACCAACACGAGAAAGCATGGCAAAATATGTGGAAGTATAACAAGTTAAAGTTGAGGATAGATGTATGGTGAGGGAGCCAATAGAAAAAAAGCGAATTACCTCCGGGTCTTGTCGCGTGACTAGGGTCATGTGATTGTAAGTCATGTGACTATTTACCCCGGGTGTTACCTTTTCCTGGCTCCGGTTCCCACATTGTATTGTTGAGAGCAATAACATCTGTGAAGACGTCAGATACCACTGCTAGACGCCGCCGCCGCCATCTTTCCCCGGAAAGGGCCAGGAAATACAAACATGGGGCGGGTCTCGTACTCAAGGAGGTACGGGTGTTTTCTCCAACCTCCCCACCTGTTTCAGTGCCAAACGAGGCCCTCTACCATTCCTGCGATCCCAAAGTTCCTTGCAACATCCCCCTCCCCTCCAACAGTCACCCTGTGGGCCCTATCGCTATTCAAGGAGGTACGGGTGTTATCTCCACGATGTCAGCACATTCGCCTTGCCGTATCGCCCTCTCCATCTGCAGTACCTATTCACTAGTGCCTGACAAGCAAAAGTACCAATTTTTACTAATCAGCTTCCACTTCTGCAACCCAATTGCAAACATCCACCCGGCATCTGCCAAAACACAGAAGCTCCGTACCTTCCGGATCCTTCCACTATCAGCATTCTCCAACTACGTCCTGCCGGACTTTGCCATTTCCTGTTTTAATGTACCCACCAGAGGATAACCTGGTGGAGACCGCCGGGGGCACAAAACAGGCCGCACAGGCTTTTCTGCGAGCTGACGAGGGCGACACATCCGAAGTATCCACACTAAGGCAAAATTTTGCTGGTCGTTCGCCGCCAGATTCGTCCAGTGTTAATGTCCCACAAAACTTGCCAGTAGCCGCCGCCAACGATACAGCAAACCAGAACGAGGCGGGAGGCACCGATGCCAGCGACATCGACAACCACGACTTGTCGCCGCGTGCGCCATCGCCCATGGACGACGAGAAGTTGGAATCTTCTACAGACCTCCAATTCAAGAAAAAAGACTTCCGCAAGAGTCGGGCTCAGCTGTTTCAGCTGGTGCTTCTGACTGCGTCGCTCAAGTCCTTGAAGCAGCAATCCACCCAGGGCAATCCGCCCCCGCTTCTGCGCAACCATAGCACTGTGGGCACTTCCAACAGCAAGAACTTCCAGCTGTTCATCCAGGCGCCGGTTCTTTCGTCGGTGACGAATTTGCGCTCGGCAGACGAGGTGGAGATCGGCCAGCAGCTTCCGTTCGACCACCGCACAGAGGCCGCCTTGTTGTTTCCAGACTTGTCCAAGATTGCCGATAACAACGATATTTCACCGCAGGACGAACATGATGACGACGACGACATATACAAGGAGGAGACCACGCTTCAGCAGCAGCGACTTACCACCAACGCGCTCAAGAAGCTCTCTCTTTCGCTCGCTCCCATCATCCGCCTGGACGATGATGACTCTGACCTACAACCACGGCAACTCACCACCAAACTGCTCAACGCACGTGCTGCACCTGACCAGCGCCAGAAGCTGAAGCCTTACCAGCCGGCAAAGGTAGATCTCTCTTCATTTTCGAGCTTGACAAGACAACGAGGTTTCTTTGACGGAGAGAGAGGGAGAGAGGTGACCCAGAGTGAAGGTCAGAGCCAAGGTCAGAGTCAACAGAGCCAAGGTCAAAGCCAAAGTCAGAGCCGGACAAACGCACAGAGACTGCCTCAGGGTCCTAGTGAGAGTCAAGGCCAAAATCAGGCGCTGTTGCAGAATCGGGATTCTGGACAACCCAATTCCCAAGTATCAGTTAGCCAGAGCCAAGGGAGCAACCTGACCATTCCAAATTTGGGAGCAGCGCAGGCTTTCGGCCTGGACTACAATTCTAATCAAGGCAGCACCATCAACAACTCTGACATGGGTCTGAGAAGCGCCAGCAATGGAAGCAATTCGCAAGACCCTGGCCGGTGGACTAAACTGGATTCGAGAGCCACGCAACCGCCAAGCCATAGCATTTCCAAGGCAATCCCAGTCAATGGGTTCAAGCCTTTTGGTAACATAGAGCACACCATAGGTGGACGCACCAGCCCGGGATATCCCGTGGTTCCGCCTCACGACATGAACATCCGTAACAGGAAAGTTTCCATCCAGCATGAGCCTCAGCCTCTGCCTGTTAAGCATTCTTTGCTAGATAAAAAGCTTCAACAGATCAAAGGGTTCAGGAGTCCTGGGTATGTGCCCGCAGTTCTTCGCCGAACTGACGAAAATGACGTGGATGTTGCGCCGGTCACTACCAGTGGACTGGATCCGGACTCAGCTGACAATAGACCCGCGCTTCTGAGTATTGTTGTGCCCCCTAGAGAAACTGGGTCTTCTGTGGACTCAGTGCGGTCGTCTGATCTGGCGTACTCAAATGACTCCCTCCAGCCAGGAGCGCTGAAGACGGGACCCTACACCTTGGACAAGAGACAGTATGAGTACATTCTCAGGGCTGCGCCAACAAGAAAGCACTGGCTCAAGGATGAGTCGGTCGCCGAGTGTGGGTTTCGCACCTGCCACAAGCACTTCAACTTTTTCGAAAGAAGACACCACTGTCGGAAGTGTGGAGGCATCTTCTGCAAGGATCACACGTCGCACTATTTGTACATTAACCACTTGGCACAGTTCACTACTGGGGGCCGCGGCACCCTCTCGCGGGTGTGCGACAACTGTATTGAGGAGTATAACGAGTTCATGAAGAGCGAGTTTGGTGTGGGCTATGAGACACCACGGTCGCGGCAGCAGTCGCCGCCTAGTATATCGCAGAGCGCCGATTTCCGCAAGGAAATCTTCAAGCCCAAGACCCAGAAAGTGCCATTGGCCCAGCCAGCGCTGCTGCCCATTTCGCCCGTAGGGAAGCTGGAGAACAATGAGCAGACTGTGGGAAGTGTTCCAGCCAACTGGAGCTGGCTGTCATTTTAGCTCTCGACTTAATTCATGAATGACAAGCCTTCAGGTGTGTATCAATATTAATGGGAATAAGGTCAGATGTAGCAGTGTAGTTTGGTAGTTCTGGTTACAAGTGAGATCAGGAAAGAGTAGGACTCTGGCGGATGGTGGACCCATTGGATTTGCACCCAGTTGAGGGAGAATTTGAAATGATTTCCAGTTAGGGAAGGAGTAATGAAGGATGAGAGGGATGAATGTCTTTGGCAGCTTTTTTTGGGAAAACTGGAATTTTTATCTCGTTTCGTAGTTTTGCAAGAAGTGGCTCGCGAAGTATTAGAGATAGATTGTGACAAGATTTCGCAGCCATTCCGAGAAAATGAAAATAAGGAGGGAAAGAGAGGAGCAAACAAGAGGGAAAACGAGCGTGATGAATGAAGAATTATGTATGAATACAATGATAGAACTGAGATCTTCGGAACTGCTTGGTGGTCCTAGACAGCAGAAATGTGGAGGTGAGCTTCGGAAGTATGAGGGTATATAGTGCAAAGATTAGGGGATATAATGCAAGGACTAGGGTAGATTTAGCAAAAACTACGGTAGATAGTGCAATGACTTGGGCAGCGAGAAGGATAGAAAATGGAAATAGATCAAGGAAGCTGTAATGGAACATAGATCAAAAGGATGAAAACTCATAGGTGCATGGCACTCTAGCTGGAGTTACGCTTCTTATCGCCAAATTCTACAATAGACAATAAACCTTCGCACATATTTATACGACTTCTCAACCCTTTACGTCCTTATAGTCCAGTTGCTTTTGATTGTCCATCGTGCACAGAATAATGATTTCGCTATTGTTTTCACAACTCTCGCTACTCTCATTTCCACTTATTCCTCACTATCACTACACACCTCACTCTTACTACAAGCTGACCACAAGGGCCACCATAACTTGGTCTGCACACGACTTCATCGACACGTCTTCACTCGCTACCCTTCCTAATATCGACGGCCAATTCACTTCTCCTCCTCACCTCTCCCTTCTCAACCTCTAGAATTTTTCAATCAAACGAACCTCGCAAGACACTTCTCAGTTCAATGCGCACTCCGTAGCTCAACGCCATTACTACTTCTTCGCTTTCAATCCAGATTTAGCTTCGGCCGCTTTTCCGTAAACCAAAATCCCCTCCTTACCAACCCTTCAAATACCCCCCAATTCTATACCCTTAACTCTATCCATTCCCCGTATGCCTTTTCCTATCCCAACAACCCTCCTGCATATACCGCCCGCCAACTATCTCACTTTTTAACACCTGGCCAACACCAAACCCCACACCTCATGACTGCTCAATTGAAGGTTCTCGGCGTCAAGGTCGAGACGGTGAGGTTGCTCCTCCGCGTGATTATCTTCATATCCATTGCCGGCGCTGCCATCACCTCGCGTCTTTTCTCCGTGATTAGATTCGAGTCCATTATCCACGAATTCGACCCGTGGTTTAACTTCAGAGCCACAAAGTACTTGGTGTCCCACTCTTTTTACGAGTTCTTGAACTGGTTCGACGACCGCACATGGTACCCGTTGGGCAGAGTCACCGGAGGCACATTGTATCCGGGACTAATGGTGTCTTCGGGCGTTGTGTGGCACATTTTGAGAGACTGGTTGAAATTGCCCGTTGATATTCGTAATGTATGTGTGTTGTTTGCGCCGGCCTTCTCGGGAGTCACCGCCATCTTCACCTACTTGCTCACCAAGGAGATTAAGGACTCCAATGCCGGGTTGTTGTCGGCTATCTTCATGGGCATAGCTCCAGGCTACATCTCCAGATCGGTAGCGGGCTCCTACGATAACGAGGCCATCGCAATCACTTTGCTCATGGCCACGTTCTACTTGTGGATTAAGGCCATGAAGGTGGGCTCTATCTTCTACGGAACCTTGGCCGCTCTCTCGTACTTCTATATGGTTTCCGCTTGGGGTGGCTACGTGTTCATCACCAACTTGATTCCGTTGCACGTGTTTGTGTTGATCTTGATGGGCCGCTACTCCACCAGATTGTACATTGCCTACACCACCTGGTACTCGTTGGGAACGTTGGCGTCCATGCAGATTCCGTTTGTGGGATTTCTTCCTATTCGCTCCAACGACCATATGGCCGCATTGGGGGTGTTTGGGTTGTTGCAACTCGTGGCTTTGGGTGCCTACGTGAGATCCAATGTGCCCACCGCCCAGTTTAAGGTGTTTTTGACAGTTTCCATGGTCCTCGTGACCATCTTGGGTGTCGCTGGTTTGACGGCTTTGACCGCGGCTGGCTGGATCGCTCCATGGACCGGCCGTTTCTACTCCTTGTGGGACACCAACTACGCCAAGATCCACATCCCTATCATCGCTTCTGTGTCCGAGCATCAGCCTACTGCATGGCCTGCTTTCTTCTTCGACACTGGCTTGTTGGTGTGGTTGTTCCCTGCTGGTGTATACTTCTGCTTCCAAGAGTTGCGCGACGAGCACGTTTTCGTGATCATCTACAGTGTTTTGGGCGCATACTTCGCTGGTGTTATGGTCAGATTGATGTTGACCTTGACCCCGGTCATTTGTGTTGCTGCTGCCATTGCCTTGTCCAAATTGTTCGACACATACATGAATGTGGTTGAGCTTTTCGACACCACCGATCTTGAAGTCGAGGAGTCCTCCGAGAAGAAGTCAGACAAGAAGCACAAGAAGCTGTCCGGGAAATCTTTCCCATTGTTCCAGTTATTGAGCAAAGGTGTTGTTCTCCTCAGTTTCACCTATTACTTGGTGATATTTGTCCAGCACTGCACCTGGGTCACTTCCAACGCCTACTCGTCTCCATCGGTGGTGTTGGCCTCCAGAAACCCTGATGGCTCTCCTGCTGTCATTGATGACTACAGAGAGGCCTACTATTGGTTGAGAATGAACACCCCAGAAGACGCCAAGGTGATGGCGTGGTGGGATTACGGATACCAGATTGGAGGTATGGCCGACAGAACCACCTTGGTTGACAACAACACCTGGAACAACACTCACATCGCCACCGTGGGCAAGGCCATGTCGTCTAGCGAAGAGGTGTCGTACGACATCTTGAGAAAGCACGATGTCGACTATGTGTTGGTGATTTTTGGCGGAGTCCTTGGCTACAGCGGAGACGACATCAACAAGTTCTTGTGGATGGTTAGAATCGCTGAGGGTATCTGGCCAGATGAGGTCAAGGAGAGAGACTTCTTCAACAGCAAGGGAGAGTACAGAGTGGACCACGGGGCCACCGACACCATGAAGAACTCGTTGATGTACAAGATGTCTTACTACCGTTTCGCCGAGTTGTACGGAGGCCGGAATGCTCCTGACCGTGTACGGAACCAGAACATTCCAGCCGACAGAAAGATCACCTTGGACACTTTGGAAGAGGCGTTCACGTCGCAGAACTGGATCGTGAGAATTTATAAGGTCAAGGACTTGGATAACCTCGGAAGACAGATGCACTCGGCGGCCGAGTTTGACCGTAGCGCCAACACGACGCAGACGAAAAGAGCTAGAGCGATCAGAAAGCCACTGGTCGACTTGAGGGTGTAACGTATAGAAAAATAAAATTCAATGAAGTCGCCATTGTGCGCTATACCAAACCACGAACAAAGACGACGAAGTCAAATTGAAACAGCGAACAAGAACAAAAACGACGAAGTCAAATTGAAACAGCAAACCAAGAAAAATATGTTGAAACCACAAAGCCCCAAAGCCATTCGATGATCACTCACACCGTTATCTATACATGGAACGCTCCTGTACTTGAAACAGACCCCGCATAAGCCACTACATTAACTAGCACCTCATAGAAAGTTAAGCGAAAATCCTGACACTCTTCCCACAATGACGAAGGCGCTTGACATTAACGAACATCTCATCTTTTACCGCAAATACCATTTCAATCACACCAATGTGGCCATCCATTTGTTTTGTATACCACTTATCCTTCTATCAGCCATCTCGTTTCTGAGCACCAAAGCCATTCTAAGTGATGCCTATCCATACATAACTATCGGATCAATCGTGGCATGGTCATATGGCCTTTTCTATATTGCATTGGATTGGCAATTGGGTATTCCTTCGTTCATCTTTCTAACTTCATACGCTCACATCGTGAGAAAGGTGTACCTTCACTTGAATGAGAACACAGTAATCTCTCAGACCAAGTTTGTGCAATTGGCCGTAAGCGTTCACATTGTATGCTGGTTGGCCCAGTTTTATGGTCACGCTGTGCATGAAAAAAGATCTCCTGCTCTCGTTGACAACCTTTTGCAGGCATTGGTGCTTGCACCATTTTTTGTCGTATTTGAAGTTGCCTTTTGGTTGGGATACAGGTTGGATATGAAGAAGAACATGGATAACAAGGCAGGCAAGTTTGTGATGGAGATGAACCGCGCCGAAAAGCAGAAGGCCATCTAGGCCCTCACTTTCTTGCCTTGAACTGGTTATACTTATGCAACACTTCTTTCTCATGGATCGAGGTACCCGTGACCTGATTTCCAATAGCTATTGTTAGTAATGTTATTTTATGAATGAGCCAAACCTCTTGTACTTACTGAACCATCCTGGTCTGATGTTGTGGTCCCGACCGAAGATCTCCAACTTCCGGGAGTGCCGTCCCACCATTCGCTCGACCATTCCATAGAGTTCGTCGGGCTTTCTCAGTGTTTCTCTGGTTCCACTAACGATAATATCCGAATCAACTTTACGGTTGAGCCAGACAGGGTTCCCTTTGATTCCCAAAAGCAAATGCTCTTTCGAATGGTTGAGCCAGTGGCCCGTTCTTCCCGTGACAATAGTCCGTCTCAACTGATTTAATTTTATCCAAATAACTTCATCGGAGACAGTATAACCCCATTGCCCCAAGGCCTTGCGCCCAATCTCGATAGACCTTCCCGTAACCCAGAGAAGCAAAATGCCCTCATCCTGCAACTCTGCCATAGGCAACGACAATAACTCGCTATCCTTGCAGGTTCCGTATGGAAGCGACATATGGATGTCCCAGGCGGGATCGGAGATGATAGCCGAGAACTTTCCAAGAATATTGAAGGGAAGACTACGAACATCGCAGTTGATCCACTGCGGAGGCAGAATTGGTCTCACCATGGTATCGAAAAACTCTCCAATAGTATACTCGATAGCAAGAACACCATTGGGGTTAGTTTCGCTTCTACTATGCTCATCGTTTTTGCCGTCACTCTTCCCCTCCGGTTTCCCTTCGTTTTCCCTCTTGTAAGGCGGGTTGAGTGTGTAGAAATGCAAGTACCGGCAGATTTTCAACTTATGGCAGGTATCCAAATACGAGCAGTTGCCCAAGTACAAATCGGTGGAATTAGTCACCAACGGCAAGTAATGAATCTTGTTTTTCACGCATGCAAGCACGTCGTTCCCAATGAGCGACTTGCAAGACTGAATCACCTTGTGGGTTTTGGCATTCGAAGGTAAATCTTGCACGCTCAGCCCAATAGCTTTGGGGCTCAAGCATAGGTTCGAAAGGGTCTGGTTGTGGGCAGTTACTTCGCAAACCTCGTAGAACGGTTTCTTTTCCGTCAACAATTTGGCTCGCTCGATCCCCAACACCGTCATGGCCGTAGGCCTAACCAACATTCCATGAAGTCTATCCATATCACAGTCAAATCCTTGTGAATTGGTATCAGAAAGAGAAGTGTAGAGCGGCTGGGACAATATTTCGAGTAATTGACCAGTGACTGTAACTTTATCCTTGCCTATGACGTCTGCTCTGTCTGAATTTGTCATAGTTTCACTAGTAATAGCAGTCCCGGAGAGATTACTAGCAGTCATGGAGAGATTTTTCTCGCTTGGCTCTTCATTTCCAAGTTTTTCCTTCAAAATATCCAAATTGACTATACTGATCCATACCAATGCGTCTTGCCCATAAGTTAACGAGCCAAAATGCAAAGCATTTGCCGAAATATCATTAATTTCCTCCAAAAACAAATGGAAAGCATGAACGGTTCCGAAATCACGAGGACAGTCATGGATACAACTACTACAAAACTGGACATACAAGGCCATAATCAAAATCAAATCACCTCTTACTGGTTTATCCAATATCTGGCGGTTGGAGAGAAAGAAGTCAATGGCGCAGGTGAAGCGGGCAGAAATGTGGGAGAAACACATACGAAAGAAAGTTGTCGTCAATTCTTTATGATTTTTGTTGCGAAAAGAAATGGTGGTGTAACAGTTATTGCAGCAGAATGCACATTGCAAGACCCTTGTATCATGATATTGGGTGCGAAAAAGGTGCCAAACTTTTGAGGGCCCTGACAACAATAGCCCCGAAAAAAGATTCAGAAAATTTCGAAACATGCTGCACCACTCTAGAATCCAAATGGATTGTCTGCGGTGGCTGCCTGCAAATTTGCTCTTCTGCCTGTTTGCTGGGATTGCAACTGAGGAGCGTTTCCGAATCCGAGTCCTGTTGGCTGCGACTGCAAGGGCTGGGATCCAAACCCTTCGAATTGAGGCAGCTGGCCGAAAGTCGTAGGAGGCAGCTGGCCGAATGTAGTAGAAGGCAGCTGGCCGAATGTAGTAGAAGGCAGCTGGCCGAATTGTGGCTGGCCAAATTGACCAAATGAAGTTGGCTGCTGGCCGAACGATTGCTGTTGACCAAAAGATGGTTGTTGCTGACCAAAAGTGGGTTGTTGACCATAAGCTGGTGGTTGACCAAAAGGCGGTTGTTGACCAAAAGTTGGTTGCTGACCAAAAGTTGGTTGTTGACCAAAAGACGGTTGTTGACCGAAAGATGGTTGTTGGAATCCGTTGGATTGTGGCTGCTGATAAGGCCCTCCAATAGATGCATTCTGGAACATATTAGTCACCTGGTCCACATTCTGCTGGTTATTAAAACCTCCTGTAGCCTGACTTCCAAATGAAGTGGTAGGCATCAATCCACCAGTGACTTGTTGACTAAACGAGGTAGGTGGCATTGCTCCCCCTGTAAGCTGGGTGCCAAATGAGGTTTGTGGCGCACCACCAGTAATTTGACTACCAAATGAGGTTTGTGGCGCACCACCAGTGATTTGATTGCCAAATGATGTCTGTGGCGCACCACCAGTGACCTGATTGCCAAAGCTTGGCTGCGGCATAAACCCACCAGTGATTTGTTTGCCAAATGTAGATTGCGGCACGAACGTATTGGCAAGTCCACCAGTGGCTTGGCCCGAGATTGGAGCGAATGCTCCACCAGTAGTCTGACTCCCGACAGCAGGCTGATTGAATGTAGTCTGCGGCATCGTGACGTTGCCAGCCTGCAATGGCACAAATGACAGCGTTGGCTGCAAAGGCATCTGTCCAAGATTCACAGGTGGTGGAGCATTCAAAGGACCAGTCTTCTGAGGGAAGAAGGTCAGTGCACCTGTCAGCAATGGAACAATACCAAATGTCAATTGTGGAGCAAGAACCCCAGTTGCTTGAATAGGCATAAAGCCGGTAGGCTGGGCAGTAATAGGCATAAATCCAGTTGGTTGAGCGGCAATGAACCCTCCAGTTGGAACAGGGACAAGTCCACCAGTACGAACCGGAATAAGGCCCCCCGTGGTTGTAGGCTTCAAAGGCAGAGCATTCGAGCCCGTTTTCTGCACAGCGAACTGCTGGTTGGGCTGAATCAATGTTCCAGTCTTGACTGGAGTTAAAACAGGAGCAGGAGCTATTGAAGTAGCTGTTTGAGCCGGTTTGAGGTGCGCATCCTTTTCCGGAGTTTGTGGAGGCCTGTTGGCTTCCAAAGGCTTGATGTCCACAAGATCTTGCAATGAACCAGTGTACTGCGGTCTCGAAGTAGTTCTGGTGAGGTCCTCATTGGAGCGAGCAGCTGGCTTAACAGCCCATGCATCGTCTTCAAATTTAGAAGTAGAAGTGGGTACTTGAAGTTCCTTTGCAGGAGATGGGTTTGGAAGTGCACTGGCAGTGATTTTGGAAACCTCAGCAGTGCTATTATTCTTCAATGCACCGGTGGGTTCAGTGAATAAACCACCAGTAGGAGCATCGTGCTCCCCAGGCTTATTGCGGTCGAACTTGGCATCCAAGTGCTTCATTACACGCAAGATGTCACCCTCGCGCAAACCAAGCGATCTCAAAAGCGACGAGGAAATATCCTCAAGAATAGACTCATCCATTTGCTCCTTGCTGAAGTTGATCAGGTAACGCTGACAGTTACCAATGTCAACACCACACTGAAGGAAGAAATCAAACCAGTCATAATCTGGCTCTCCCACTGTCAATGCAGAAGACTTGGCTCTATCCGGCTTAGCTGGTGGAACATCATTAATTGCCGCAGTAGCCAGTCTTGGTCTAGTTGGAGTCTCCTTAGCGTCAGCAGCTTTAGGTTTGGACTCGCCATTCTCGCGGGCCCCAGACAGCTTCTTCTTGGCAGTATGACGTGCCACCTCGTCTTTATACAGCTGTAGAGAAGTTCCTGTGACCTTTTCGACATACTCCAAGTCCTCAATGGACAACTTGGTGGCAGCAACGGCGATTTTGACGCCGTTTGTCTTGTGCAAGTGGATTTTTCCCTCCACACAGCCCATAAACTCTGCCTCGACCTTGAAAGAGCCAGAGCTGTCAATCCAAGTGCGCACACGATGGTAGTTGGGCATATTCTTGTCAGCGTCGGAGGATTTTCCAGACCGATCCCTCTTGGCCCTGTCGCCTTCTCTAATTTTTTCTCTCTCGTCTCTGGAGTACCGGTGGTGCTTCCGCTTGGGCGTCGTGCCAGTCTCCACCACACGTCCCTTGGAAGATCCCACGCGCTCGGACTTCCTTCTCTGAACTCCGTCAGTCAACTTGTCCAAGTTTGTGGTGCCCACAATCTCGATGTAACTCGAAGGAATAAAACCTTGCTTGCCGTCGGAGGATCTCTCACACATCCACCAATCCTTGGATTTGCCCAGGTCCACGATGTACACCTCGTCACCTTCTCTACAGCCCAACTCATCGTGGCCCTGTGATTTGAACGTGTACAACAAGCGGCCCACTCTTCTGTTCTTGGAGTCCGTCTTTGTCAGCGACGCTCTAGCCACCTCTTTCAAACCCTTGGCCTGTTCTTCGCCCTTCAAGTCTCCAAGAACAGCCACAATGGCTTCAGCTACGTCCTTTGTCCCGGCGTGCAACTCCACCGATGCAGTTGGGTTCTTGAACTCCAAAAACACGTGTTTTTTCTCGTGATTGAACTCGTTCATGTCACGGATACGCCAGTTGTTGTCGAGAGACGACGCAGACCGCAACCGCAGCTTCTTGGGGTTGGGTTTCAAGATAATCAACCCATTGCCCACAGAGAGAATAATCGCCCGCTTTTTGCGCCCGTCTACTTCATCAATGTACCACCTGAAGTATTCCCCGTCAAAGCTGTGTTCCTGCTTATCGTTATTGTCGTCCGGCTCGTAGTTTCCAGTTTGTTGAGTTTGCACTGGTTCTTCTCTAGAAGGCTCTTCCCTATGTCTAGGCCTCGACCCAGAAATGTCCTCCGGTCTGTTGTCGGTGGGCCGCAGTGGCATTGGAGGCGGTGCGTCTTCCTCGTCCACATGCTCCACGGATTCTACGTCATTGTAAGGTTGCGGGGTGGGTTCCTGTTGTTGAGGGTGTTGAGGGGGAGGAGCAAAGTTGGAAATGGGGACAGGGGCCAGATAGCCGCCCGACGAGGCGCCACTCACATCGGAGATGCCGGCTTGGTTAGAGGTGCTGGCCACACCAGAAGCACCACCCGCATTCAATTCAATGTAATTGGACGGAATAAATCCATATTGTCCGGCACTGTCTCCCACAAGCAACCAGTCTGGGTCGTTCAAATCGAAAACATTGAAGGCATCGCCTTCTTTAAACGAGAGTTCTTCCTCTGTTTGCTTGTCGTAGTCGTACAATGCTGTGCATTTGTTAACGATAGGAGCCTAAGCTGTTAGTATATGGACTAGCATTTTCATGGCCCAGCCGACTCGGAATTTCCGGAAGCAAAAGACTCCACACATACCTCTTCAACGTAATTCAGCGGGATCAAGCCCTCAGGCTCGTCCACCTGCTCGTTGCCGACTGGCAACACTCGCTTCTTGACCGTCCACCAGTCGTCCAAATCAGAACGCTCCAACAAATACAACAAATCGTTGGGCTGGACGGACAACTCGTCTTCTTGTCGTCCATCGAATTCGTATATGGCGCGATATACGCCGAGGTATGGCGACGCCATTGGTGCAGTTGATGGTGGTTATCGTGGGGGCCGATCGATTTGAGTACGGGCCGGGACAGTGGGTAGGACACGACCAGAGGTGATGTGGGAATAGGAGATGATTGGGGAGTTTGGGGGAGTTTGGGGGATTTTGGGGGTGGAAGAAAGACGAGGTAACGGCTAGTTTGGTTATTTTGTTTTCTTTGTGGAAATCGGTGGGGTTGTTGAGTGGTTAGAGTGATCTTACTAGGTGATTTTCGCAGCAAGGTGATTTTCGCAACAAGGTGGGATTGGATGCGAGGTTGATACCCATAAAAATGGTCATATTTTGGAGATTTGTATGATATGGTAATTTGTATATTATGGTAATGTATAAGTTGGGCTGGTTGAAAGTTGGAGGTTAATTTCCTATGGTTTGAGAAGAGAGTCTAAGGTGGACACGTTAATAGTGCTAGCCTGATAGACAATCTGAGCAATAGATTGCTCGAGCCACTGGCATTAGTGAGAAAGAGACATAAATCACATAGAGGTTGATTTGATGTTTGGCATGCTTTGATGAGGTTTAGCCGGTGTTGATGAGGATTTGACACTTTGGTGTGTATTGTCAGTTACTTGTAAAGAAGAGTGTCCAGGGAAACTATTCTCTACGATGATTCTCAGGGTTCAACTCTCAACGGCCAAGCGCCAATGTGAGGTGACACTTGACGAGCATACTATTTACCTACTGTGTCGTCAACTTTGACATAAAAACTCAAAAAACTAATTGCTATGCTTTATTTTTGCTATTCGTCCCTGCTAGTCTTTTAGTTCATAATGTAGTTGTAAATCTGTCTATGGCATAGAGCCTTTTAGTTGCCTTCCTTTGGTCATGTCTTGATTCCTAGTAAGAAATTTCCCACCTGAATCATCTCGATCTCGCCATCAGCACCTCCACCTGAATCTTGATCAGGATGTCTCCACCTAGTTCACCCGGCTCAATCCTTCTCCACCCTCCAACAACACATTCTCAATGTTCTTGATGGCACTCACAGCAGTATAGTCAAAATTCTCAACGGTAGAAGCACCGATGTGGGGCGTCAACATCACATCCTGGCGCCCATACAACCTGGGGTCGACCAGAGGCTCGTTCTCGAACACATCAAGTCCGGCAAACACCACCTTGCCCAGCTCCAACCCGTCCACCAACGCCTTCTCGTCCACCACAGGCCCACGGCCGATGTTGATAATGCGAATGGGTTTGGCAAACTTGTTGATGATGTCTGCATTGATCAAATGGTGGGTTTCTGGAGTACCAGGACAGGCAATCACCACCAAGTCAGCAACGTCCGAGGCGTCTGCAATGGAGTGATGGTAGGTGACCGCAAATGGCAAGTCCGCCACCTCGGCCTCCGCAAGCGGGTTTCTCTTGACATAGTGGATGTGCATGCCCACCGCAGCCAATCTTTTGGCGATGGTCACTCCGATATTACCAAAGCCGACAATCACCACGTGGTGGTTCCTGGGGCTAAGACACGGTCTGCCGGCCACATATTCACCAAATGCATATCCGTTTGCGTCGGCCAAAACTGGTTTCCCGGTGGCAGAGTCGAATTTGCCGGAGTCAAGCATCTTTCTCACACCCACAGAATGGTCCACGTCAGCAACAAAGTTTTCAGAGGAGATCTTGAAGTTGCGGAACGCAGCCAACGTGTTGAACAACACCAAGTCGGCCACGGGCTCCGCGGCGCCGTCCAGCGGGACATTAGTCAAGATAATTCCTCTTTGGGCCATACCTTTTCCATCATAGTGGTCGTGGCCCACGGAACAGATGGAAATAACTTTCAACGACGGAGGGGCGGCGGCTAAAATGTCATCCTTGAACCCACCGAGCAACACAAACCCGAGCCAGGCGCCGTAGATGGCGCTTATGTCGGAGAACTTTGTCTTCAAATCGTCAATCAATTGGGCTTTGTCAGCCGGGACATCATAACGGATACACTCAAATTTGGAGGTAAGCTCTTTGTACTCTGGCAATGCCGTGTTCAAGTCGCCGATGATGAGGACTTTTTGTTTCATTTGGAGGAAAAGGTGGAAGGTTCACCGTGTGGAAATAGATGAGGTTTGGGTGCAAAGTGGCCGCGGTTTTGATGAAAGTGTGAGATTTGGAATGGAGACGAACGGAAGGGGGAAGGGAATGGATAACTAGCACGATGCGTAAAAGCACTTAGGATAAAAAAAAAAGAAAGATGGGTTCTAGTTAGCTGTAAGAATGTGGAAATGTGGAACACAAGGTCATTTTATAGTTTTCGGATTATTTCCTTTGATAGCCGAGAGTCGTTGCGATAGCAGAGAAGAAAAACAGAAAGCATCCGAGATTTAGCATACAGAAGCTGTTACGCACATAATGTTGGATGTGAAAAATATGTTACAGGAAGCGGATGGGTTGGAGCTGACGGAGAAAATGACCTTTCTTTTCGTTTAACTCTTTATATTAATTCAACTCTTCTTGTTCAACTCTTCCTTCTTGTTCAGCTCTTCAGATTAGTTCAACTCTTCTTGTTCAACTCTTGTACATCTCTTCCTTTTTGTTCAACTCTTTCTTCTTGTTAAACTCTTCCATTTTGTTCAACTCTTTCTGTATTTTCTTCATGGCGTGCTTACCGATATTAGGTAAGGTTCTACTTCTACACTCGCTAATTTATCTTTTCATGCAGCTACACAGCCGGACTCGAATATGCTTCAGATGACGTTTCTAATGGTGGTGGTGACCTGGCTCGCCCAAATACTTGGCAGCGTACACAGTACCACATTGCCAACATCTAGCAGGCTTATCCTCTTCAACCTTCATCCAGTAAGGCTTGTGGTCTTCGCCGCCCTTACCTCTGCAGCCCACGTAACGCGAGCCAATGTAGGTTGGCACCAAGTATGGGTCCTTCATAGTGCCGGCGCCCTCAAAGATTGGCTTCTCCATGTCGAACACATCCACACCTTCCAACTTACCCAAGTACTCGAATCTTTCCAAACCGGTGGCCTGGTCATACTCGGTTGGGATGGTGCCTGGCTTGGCACCTGGACCGATCAAGGAGTCTGGGCCGGTCACGTCGGACAACGACGAGGAGATCTTTGGCTCAACCTTCGTTTGGGCCAAAATTCTGGAGGAAGTCAACAATCTCGACTGTCTGACAGTGCGAACAAGCGTACGAGAAAGCCTGGCTGTTAGTATGAGTTTGGTGTGATGGCGTGGGGCGTGGAGCATGGCACTGGAGAATGAAATTGGATTGGAAAGGAATAGAATGAAGAATGAACCAGAAAGGGGGTAACAAGACCGGAAGGGCTTGCAAAATCCGGAAATGGGACAAACTAGGGGGACGGAAGAATTTGCGGAGACCACTGGATGGATCTCGAATTCAACAATGGTGATTGGAAGTTATTCTTGTTGTTGAATAGGAACAAACTGTACCAATGAATAACCGCCGTAGCTGTAGAATCACAGTATGATACCATTGAAAGTGGTGACAAGGAAGACAAACGGGACGAATGGAAACCGTCACGGACCTCGTTCACTGGTCGTTGGCATATGGAGATGAATTAGGCGGGAATCTTCATAACAGTCAATATTCTCCAACAAAAGGGAACAATTGGAAGCGGAAAGCAGGTGGGAGAAACGCGAGGAGGACGCCAGAACGGAGAAAGTCACGACATAACATACATTTTGATGATAGAGTACCGTTGAGATAGGTGAACAGCAGTCAACTATTAAACCCGATGGTATAAAAAAATCAGCTAACTGGTGAGAATCTGAGAGAGGTGATTGGCCGGCGTGAGGTCACGTGTAATATGATCACGTGTCATCACAGCTGATACGGGGCGAGTTGTGGAGGGCAGAAGGATATGGGGGTGGAGGGAGGTTGGTTGATATGGGTTGGTTAGTTGTTTTTTTGATTGTTTTTTTTGATTGTGATTCTTTCTCGGGTTCGGTGAGGATTGGCATGAATGTCCATTTCGCGGTGTGGCATAGATAAGAGAGTGAAGATGTAGGTGAGAGGGAAGAAGAAATACAAAAAAAGCACTTAACGTAGCAATGGTGTAAAGTCAAATTGTGACGTTGAGCTCAGGATATCAGCGTGTTGTAGTCAAGTCTAAGGCAGTAGTACGATATAGTAGAGACCGGACATTCGACAAGTAGGACTGGGGAGGTAGGTGGTTATGAGAGGGAAGAGAGTGGAGATAATAGGTCATGGATGGTTTCGTAAGTTGAATTATGTTTTCAAAATCGAAAGCCAAATCGATATGTTTTGGCATAAAGCCAGCGAGCCAGAGTACTCACCAATCTTAATGTACCTAGTTACGTTCACATGTATACACTTAGCTATTCTCACACCAATCTTATACACTTAGCTATTTTCACACCAATCTTAATATTCACACCAAGTTATGTTCACACTAGATTAATGATCACACCACGGTTCACACCAATGTTAATGCTCACTCACCACACAGTAACCTCGAACTATACCAATTCTTATCACCCTGTCATATCACCCAACCTCTCACTTCTCTGTCTACCTAATATTCGCACTCTCCACGTCTCATTGATCTCCACTAGCCCCATAACAACCAAAATTCTTTACAGTTCGCCAAAAGTCCCGCCAATCCACATCTCTGCTTCTTCTCAACGCCAACCTCACAAGTTACTCCACATCCTCGACATTCACCCACTGGCTGGTCCCCGACACTTAGGGCTCGGGCCCTTGCCACGTGACTATTCTCTCACTCACACACTCCCCCACTGTGCACGCTGCGCACCGACTCCTCCCAAATAAATTTTTTCATCGTTTCTCTTTACAATTCTTCTCTACAACAAACGGTATGTCCATTTCCGCCGCAAACTGACCCAAATCTTGGCTCCACTCCACCAATTACCTAATTAAGACTTCCAAACCAAAAAAAAGAACGACAATCACCCAAAATCCCCCAGTCTTTCCTAATCAATTTGACTAGTTCTACGTTCGCCAAGGTCAAATTTTCTCCACCGTTACTAACCTCCAGCAAACATGCCAAAGAAGAGAGCTTCCAACGGTAGAAACAAGAAGGGTAGAGGCCACGTCAAGCCAGTCAGATGTTTGAACTGTGCCAGATGTGTGCCAAAGGACAAGGCCATCAAGAGAGTCACCATCAGAAACATGGTGGAGGCTGCTGCCGTGAGAGACTTGTCTGAGGCTTCTGTGTACCCTGAATATGCTTTGCCAAAGTTGTACAACAAGTTGCACTACTGTGTTTCTTGTGCCATTCACGCCAGAATTGTCAGAGTCAGATCCAGAGAGGACAGAAGAATCAGAACTCCTCCACAGAGAAAGAGATTCTCTCAGGACAGAAAGGTTACTCCTCAGGAGGCTGCCAAGAAGGCTGCTTAAGTTCGCTTGCAAATAGGCCGCATGGCTGTAATATAAAAAATTAGCTACCATCTGGCACGGGATAGGGCCCTACAATTAGGCACGGGAGCAGGCGCTAGCCTGTGACCGCGAAGTAGTGACTAGCTTCCTTGGCAGTGCATCCAATAGTACTCCAGATCTCTCTTTTCGGACTTCTCACTCTAGGATCTGGGTTTGATCCGGAAGTCTGTATTCGGTTTTCTTAGTTCCACTTTCAAATTGGTATTGATTACCATCTTGTTACAAAATGTTCACTATTTTATCTTGAGTTGATCTCACTCCGGACTTTCTCACTCCAGCCTTTCCACTCCAGGCTTCTCACTCGACTCACTAAAGGAGATCTGCCCTAAAGTAGAAATTGAAAATGTAATCTAAAAACGTAATCTGAAAAGTCCGTTGAAAGTTGAAGTAATTGAAGTAAAAATGATTAATGTCTGCCACCGCTAATCAAAAGTTAGTGACTATCTGTACTGCAGCAGGTAATAAAGTATTCAACGCTTGAACTCAGGCTTGTTAACTCAGGGAAGCTCTCCATAGGATACGCATCCCATCGAGTTCGTCGAGCGTAGTTAAGGCGCTGAACAATAAAATGATAATTATCAAATTGATGGTAAGTGAAGGATTCTAAAGGAATTGTGACCGACCACCACATTTGCACAACGAAGCACCTCAGGAATATCAAGCTGCTTCCAGATCATTCAGTATTTGATTTTCGGATTTCAATTGATTCACAATTTAGTTACACTTGTACGTCTATTGGCTACCTTATTTTCACTGTTGGTGATTTTGTCAATTTGCTCAGACTTTCTCACTCCAGAGAGACGCTCGGTCTCACCTAAACTTCTCACAGACTTCTCACTCAAACTTCTCACTCCAAATTCACTCAAGCAGTCGTTCGTTTTTCGATTTGCAATTCTGGATTCACGTTTGAGTTCCTTTCTATGTATTGATGATCTTCTTATTACAAGGCGTGGTGTCGATTTGATCTCCCACTGACTTTCTCACCCATTTTCTCACCCATTTTCTCACCCATTTTCTCACTCTAGGCTCTTCTCACTCTAGGCTCTTCCCACTTACTCTACACTACCAGAGAAACCACAAGTCAATAATGTAACCTCAGAATATAAACGCTTGGCGGCCATCTATAACCCCTTTCTCTCGCTTCCCCATAAATCAATTGCTTTTCACTTTTCTTCCTTCACTTGGCCGTGACCCCACCATGCCGTCTATTACTATACTCACTCACAACCTCACCTCACAACTCACGTCACAATTCACTCCACCATTAACCTCCCCACTCAATCCAAAACGTCCATCCAGCCTTTTTCCACCGTACCCACAACACCCTTTTTTTTTAAAAAACAACCTTCAACTCACCTCTCCATCTCTTGCCTCCTCTCCTTGGTGTACGGGTGTCGCTTCCAACGTTTGCGAACTCATTTTCGACCTCACTCCCTACTCTAACCATCCAATCTCAACCAGCGAGCGCCTTTAAACTTCGATTCTTGGCCATCTCGTCTCTCTTCCAATTCTGCTGCCCCTCCAATTTGCACACCCGTACCTCCGTCGCCCCCCAATCATTCTACCCCCATCTCGTCCCCCGCCATGACGATGGACCACAACTGGAAGTTCTCCCAATGTTTCGGAGATAAAGGCGACATTGAGAATATCACCGAGGCCGACATCATCAGCACCGTGGAATTCGACAACTCCGGCACGTTTTTGGCCACCGGCGACAAAGGTGGCCGGGTGGTTTTGTTTGAGCGCAACCGCTCCAAGAAAAACTCATGTGAATACAAGTTCTTCACGGAGTTCCAGAGTCACGACGCAGAGTTCGACTACTTGAAGTCGTTGGAGGTCGAGGAAAAGATCAATAAGATCAAATGGTTGAGATCCTCTAACAATTCCTTGTATCTTTTGTCCACCAACGACAAGACAATCAAGTTGTGGAAGATCATGGAGCGCCAGGTCAAGCTTGTCAGCGAAAACAACCTAAATGGCAGCGACCACTTGCCCTCCGCGGGATTCTCCGTCAACGACTTGAAGTTGCCCAAAATGACCTTCCACGACAAGTTGATTCTGGCCCAGCCCAAGAAGGTCTACCTGAATGCCCACGCCTACCACATCAACTCCATCTCGGTCAATTCCGACCAAGAAACGTATCTCTCGCTGGACGACTTGCGCATCAACTTGTGGAACTTGGACATTGCAGACGAGCTGTTCAATATCGTGGACATCAAGCCCACCAACATGGAGGAATTGACCGAGGTCATCACCTCTGCTGAATTCCACCCTTCCCACTGTAACTTGTTCATGTACTCGCTGTCAAAGGGCACCATCAAGTTGTCCGACATGCGATCCAACTCGTTATGTGACAGTCACGCCAAGGTGTTTGAGGAGTACTTGGACCCGGCCCTGCACAACTTCTTCACCGAGATCACCTCGTCCATTTCGGACGTCAAGTTCTCCCCGGATGGACGCCACATTGTATCGAGAGACTATATGACGGTGAAGATCTGGGACTTGGCCATGGAGCTGAAACCCGTTAAAACCATCAATGTGCACGAGCACTTACGAGACCGCTTGTGCGACACCTACGAGAACGATGCCATCTTCGACAAGTTCGAGGTGCAGTTCAGTGGAGACAACCGGTCAGTGATGACTGGGTCGTACAACAACAACTTCATGATTTACCCTAATGCCTTGTCGGGTCCCGCCGCCAGAACGCTGGTTGCGGAGCCCAAGGACATTCAGCTGTTCAGCTTCAAGTCGCTGCAGAAGAAGAAGGCATTGGACGACGACGAAGACGAGCTGGACGAAGAGAACGACGGGGAGTCGCCCCCAGTACTGGGCACCTACCCGCAATCGCCCAACTCGCAGCTCGATACAGATGACGACCAGGAGGAGATCATCTTGCAGGCAGACAAGTCGGCGTTCAAGTCGAAGAAGTTGGCGCAGGGTGACCTGTCGAGCAGAAGACGTTTGATGAGCGGAGTTGGCCTGGGCGACCACAACGACTACATTGACTTCAAGAAGAGCATTTTGCATTTGTCGTGGCACCCACAAGAGAACTCTGTGGCGATTGCCGCCACCAACAACCTCTATATCTTTTCTACGTTGTAACGAAACGGATGACGAATGGGGTGGAGTGCCGCACGTGGACATCGACTACTCTTTTATATCAATACATAGAAACATGTCGTTTAGTGATTATTCAATGCAAGACCGCAAGACCTCAGTTCTCGATGTGTCTGTTGATGTCGGAGTTCCAGAACAACGTCTTGTCTCCGTCGCCCCAGAAAAACTTCTTCTGTCTAATGTTCTGGTACTCGTACTGAGTAGGCCATTCTTCGTCGCTAAGGTGTCTCTGGTGCTCTCTGTGGTGAGCGTGGTCGAGCTCGATCTTGGTGACAGGAATGGCAGTCAATGCCACCACTGGGAAAGCGACGAAAAGAGTGATTTTCTTCCACAAAGCGGTCACGCCCTCCGAGTGGTGGGTGGTTTCCTCCATCTGCTTCTTGAATGCTTCGCCGGCCTCTTTGCTGCGCTTTGCTTTGAAAGCGTCCTCCTTGATGAGCTTGGAGACGTGGCCGTGGCCGTGGGAGTTGAATCTCTGGAACGAACGCTGGGCGGTTCTTCTAAACATTAGGGTGAAGAGGAGTAGTTGGTGGGTGAGGAAGTATGGTGTGAGAAGGTTAGCGCGGATGTGATTGGTTGCGAGTCACGTGGGAGATTGGATTCAGAAATGGCCCCATGAGTCAGGAGAATTTTGGGTTTGGTGGGAATTTGTGGTGGGGGAAATGGGGGAATGATTTAAGGAAGGGAATGCCCGTTTCATTTTATTTACAAAAAGAGATTATTGATTTTCCTTATTTGCTTCGTTTTCGAGTGTCCTCATTGGAGTGGATAGAGGTGAAGGTACGAGGGTACTGATGGGCTGGTGCAGTACAAAGGTAAATTGTAGAGGTCAAATGGGGAGGTCAATTGGGGAGATGGAATGATTGAAAGGCCAGATGGAAAGGTCAACTGAAAAAGGTCAATCATGACTAGATCAAGAAATGAATAGTTTGGAATTATTTCCTCATCCTCGAACGATGGGTGATGCAGTTATCTTCATCTTTCGCAGCCAAACCAGCTCGGTTGTAATAGATTGCACCACAATCAGTGTTTTTGTTCTTTAATGTTCTTTTCACTCAATTCTAGAACCACCTATGAATCGTATTAGGCAAGCCTTGGCTACTATTTAAATGGTTCCCATTTTCGTTATCTTCATAGGAATTAACGACTCTTTCTTGGCCCGAGTGGACTCTGTAAGCTATCACACTGGCAAATAGGTGGGATTATAGACTGTAGAACGTACATGTGTTCATGATAATTTCACGGTCATGGATGCTAACGAGCAAAGAATCAAGAATTGTAGGTACAATCAACCTGAGGTTCGGTCTCAGCCACCCCTGTAACCTACAGTGGGCCTGACTTTACCAAAGAACGATGTGCACCAGATTGTACCCAAATCAGTGTTTTTTTGTTTGTTAATGCTTATTTATTCTTTATATTAGATCGGCTTCTATCGGCTTATTCATATACAGCCCGATCCCGGCCTGGTGCCGAGACCTCTCAGACAACTACTTCCTGTCACCTAGGGTTTATAGTAATGATTACAATTTCGAAATTAGCTCTAAGAACGGCGAAATATTACAATCATTCACACAAAATGGTGTTCAAGCTGTCTGGAAGAAAAATAGAGGGTCAGTCTGGAACTATTGAACTGCATTTGACTCCCATCAATGTGCTATCAATTTCGTCCACTGAAGGCCCCATTATATTTCTTGTTGAACCATTGCGAACGATTCTATAACTTCCAGTTGACATATTCAATTCTTAATTTCCTTGAATATCTTTTCCCTGCTTCGTAACCTCTAGTGGTCACAAATCTACGTCTCAAGTTACATTTCACTTCGTATTAAATTCTTCTGTAGCATACTCTGCTGCACAACACACTATCATCAGATTCCTCTCCATTTTTATGCTTGTCTCTTCGGTCCTAGGTTTCCTAATATATATCTTGACGATCCGTAATCAGACCAGCCATTCTTCTTTGTTCTCACGATCCGGCCTTGAACTCAGAGTACTTCTTCTCCAAAACCTCCACTTCCTTATCAAAATCAAACTCACGCTCATAGTGACGATAATTGGTGAAGTCATGCCGCAAAAGAGTGAACTCGTGCTTGAGAAGCCCTTCCTGTTCGAAAAGTAACTTCTCGGTGGACTTATTCTCAAGCAAGAGGTTCATCTCCTGTTCATGAAGACTTGTGACGTTTCTCGTCATCAAATACTCGGTGAGCGCATTCGAGTTCCACGACAAAAACTGAATGTACTCGGTGTCGCTGATGGTGAACACCGACACCTTTTCGGAGACTTTTGTTGCGGCATCGGCGTCAGCACCCAAATCCATATCCATATCCTTGCCTTTTGTTGCGAGGAAGAAGTTTCGGATGTTGCTGACATCCTGCCACAAGCGCAAACGAGGGAAAAACGCATTTTGGCGATGCTTCTTATTGTTCATCGACTGATGGCCATACTCAGTTTGAAGAATGTTGACAAACTCGTTGGGGATATATGCTGGCACTCCTTCCATGTACGTCAACTTGAGTGGGGAAATCTCACTCAACGTCAGGAAGTGATTGTTTCGGCAATTAAAGAGGTCCAACAAGGAGTTTCTTTCCTCTTCTTTCTCGTCCGGAAGTCTCACCACTTGTCCTTGTGGCGGCCCTGGACCTAGTTCATTTTCTTGTCGGAATTGCTTTTGTCTTTTCAAGTTGTTGGGCAATAGCTTATCGTAGCGTGGTGGAGCCATGCTGTTTGAGAGGGAAAGACCCGTGACATCGATGTAGAGACCCAGGTCAAGATCGACAAATCGGGCGTCAATGAAATTGAGCCCGTTTTCTATCTGGCGATGCGAAATCCACGTTCCACAGTCAATAAAATATCTTCCGTACCTGACGTCGTTTTTGGAATCGGGCCCGAAGTCCACCACTACCGTCTGGTTGAAATTTCTTGCCAACTTATGGATATCGGCCACAGGCATCTGGACGTCAATGTCTGAATCCCAAGGAAATACCATCCCATCCCAATACCACGATAAGAGCGAGCCATGGGCGATCCAGGTGGTCAAGTCGTTGGCGCTAGTGAAGCGGAGCCATGCCAGCAAAAGCCCGTGAAGAATGGGCAAGAGCAAGTCGGAAGAATTGTAGAGCTTTTTGAAGAATCGCCAATCGTAATGGCCTCCCAAGCCCCACTGGGGTGACACTTTGACCAATCTGGCCTCGTCGAAATACTTAGATACAATGTCGGTGTCTAGCGATAAAGTAAGACTTTCATAGTAGAGCTTTTCATGCGGAGTCATAGGCTTTTCTGGATCGAGCTCACTGATCAACTTCCGCAGAGGGTCATAGAAATCCTCCTTGGCAAGGTCACGAGTAGGGGCAAAAGGCTTGTTCTTTTCGCTGTTGAAGATCTCTGCCAATTTCCTCATCTCGTGGCCCACCGCTACCGAATCTTGGCTCTTCGCAACCCCAGATGCGATGGGTGAATCGACCAACCTGATTCGCGACAGAACCTCTTGATTAACGGGGACATTCAACGACAAATACTGGTGGGCGCCTGTGGGGATAAGAAAGAGCACCGAAAGAGGCGCAGGCATGAAATCGTTGAGGAACGAAGCTCCACAAAGCGCCATATTCTTAGTTGATGCTCGTCCGGGATGGCCATGGACATGGAATCCCAATCGGAGCGGATCTTGCAGAAGATGGTTGAGAATCGCCTTCAATTCTTCACTCGTGGCCGGATCCCGGACTTTCTGAGCAAGCTCATCGTCGTTGTAGCAGTAAAGGCTAGGGTCAAGCACCTCCTTCTTAATGGTTCGGCCCGTTTCGCTAGTATGCAAGCTGGAGCATCGTGGTCTTTCTTGGTTTTGGCCCGAATCGAACGCACGCAAATAAAGCTCCGAAAGGTCGGTCCAGTCGCTCCAGTGGAAGCTATCAATGACAAGCTCATTGACGTCGCCATGGGATTCTTGAAGCTGACGGTAGATATGACTGAGATAGACACCCAAGGTGAACCGGGGATCAAAGGGCGCGAGGTGCGGGTTTTCCAAGTCTCCTTTCAAGTATTTCGGGAGTGTGATGGAGTCTGAAACCCTTTTGCTGGCGGGTTCCACGGCAAATAAAGGCTTACTGTCACCTTCGGGTGCCAGGGCCAGCTTGGCGGCGTATACCCTGTCTACCCACTTGTTGAAGGAGTAGGAGTCCTTGGGCTTGAAGAGAAACGCCATGTTGGCGAAATCATAATGGAACTGATGAAGTCTTGTCAGTAGAAAGCCAGAGTCGGAGCCGTATTGAAGAATGGAGTAGACAACAAGATGGAAGGCCACCACCGCCACAGAGAGAAGTACACATTTGGACTTGCGAATCCTCATCGGAAACAGCCACTAGGGAAGGAAGAATAGGTAGGATAATCTAGTTTCTTCAAGGATAGCTATTGGTATGTAGCTTAGTCAATCTTGCACGCACCCGCGCAATCCGGACGGCCTACTGCACTTGACAGCAAGATTGACAGCAGGGATCTGTCATTCCTGCTTCATGCGCATGGTCGTCGGCCAAAATTCGGATGACAGACTTTTCTGCAGGTAAACGAGTGTCTGCGCCTAAAAATGTGAGACAGATACGTGGATAAGGTCAAAAAGAGGAATTGATGGAGATTCTTTTACGTCTCAGGCCGAAAAGGCTGAAAAGCTCGTCCCGTGTACAGTGACATGGCTATATTTAGATTCATATTTGTAGGTGATTGGAATAAGAGGGGGTGGTGGTACTGTAGTGTCTATGGCGTTGGAAAGATGATAGGTGCCTGCCTAAAGATAAAGTGAGGCTTCGGTCACTCTGATACTTTGACCGAAATGCACTCTTTTCATTTTGTACCTCCATTCTATTCATAGGTATCTTCACCTCACAAAAATCGCTAACAATGGTCTAGTTTATTATAATCGATCATACGCTTTAATTTTTTTTTTGTACAATATTTTCGGTGGCTGGTTTGGTGTCTCCTTCAACAACAAGGCTTAGAGGATAATGGCCGAAACGGGAGAAAGAGGCGATCGTCGGCTGTATGCGGCGTTTACCCCCAACAGATAAACGCATAGACGGCTTCTCGAGCAATTGGAAGGCAAGACGAAGTTCAAAAAACGATGTCCATACAGTCTTATCTTTATTGTTGTCGTTAACCACTTGTCCCGATATCACAGGTGCATCGGTACTCACTTGAATGCACCAATTAGACAGGTGTCAAGAGATATCCAGGCTGTGCAATGGCCCCCTGCAGAATTGTTCCCCAAACGTCCAATGATGTTTGGCTTTCTCTCCAGGCGGCAGCCAGACGTCCCATTGCACCCGTTGTGCTAAAATCGGACGTACTGGTCGACCATGAGAGCAACCCAAATATGCGCTGCCATGCGCCTTTCCATGCACAGTTGTTAAGTGCACACGACTGGTTACAGGAACCGGCAGGACTCTGAACTTACAAATGAAATACACGAGGTATCCCTCCTACTTGTGGTCGACAAACAACACAGTCAACTACAGTCACTGACCGCTGTAAAAGTCGGAAACTCGCAAATCGAGTACAAACTAATACGGCAAATCAAGTAACTTGTCAGACAGCCACTCGCACCCACCCAAGACCAAGTCTCCCGAAAGAGCATTTGGAAAAGGGTCAAGATCATCGCTCCTTTCGAGACTGATGCACGAAGCAAAAGTGCT